>JAHWFP010031559.1:20526-38467 GCA_023313725.1 Lithobius niger
TCCTTTATTGAGCCGTTTGAGTGTATGATTTGTCTTCCCTCTCCATTCTCAATGGCCGAATAAATTCGGTCGAATGGAGCCCTGGTCACGGTTGTGACCTTAATAACGGGTTCAGTAAGTTATCTTTATGCCAGTTGAGGATGTGGCCATAGCGACTAAGGCGCTATGCAAGTGATCTGGGGGCGAACTGGGTAGCCGGTTCAAATCCGGGTCATGCCACTCCGACGAAACGTAAGTGCATAAAGGTGAACTACGTTATTTCTAGTGTATGTTTTTCGCTGTTGGCTTGTTTCCGATTTTCCTTAGTACTGTAAAGTAAGGTTGAGTGCAATGCATACAGGGTTCGTGCTGTCCCGCCATCCTATAGGACAAATTCGGCACATACTAGAGGTTAGTATTTTACAGATAGTAATAAACGACAATTTTAACTAGATTAAAATTACTTTCTTAATTGCCAAAACATATTAACCTGATAATTTTAGCATTACATTTCCCAAATGTGATGTTCTCCTGGAGGTTTCTTCCGTTGCGCAGACGCCTGCTTGCATACCCCACTGCGCATGCGCGACGCAGTCCTCCTTTATAAAAGCGAGAGCGTGGACGCTTTCGGCATTCATTTTCCTCCAGAAGTACGTCTATGCGTCACTTCTCTTAGGTTCTCCCTTCGTACGGAATTTGTATTCAAGACCGATGATGGCCGCCACTCCCGAAGCTCCCGCTTCATTGGCTGCTCTCCCTCATGCTCTTACTCCCTTCGCCCTCAGCGTCCGATGGGTTTCTGCTCTCGACCTCGCCGGAGGACCAGCACCTTCCGCCGCTCTCACCGAAGCTCCCTTCGGTGACGAAATAGTCCCTTCGGAATCTCCACTCAAGCTGGCCAACGGACTCCTCCTTCAGCCCCCTTGGACCTTTCATCCCTTCGCCTGGACCTGCAAGTAGCGAAGGACAAGTATCGTGAAGCCAAGAGGAATCTCCGTCGTGCGTCTGCTGCCCTTCGGTTACCCGGCCTCAATTCTCCTTCGTATCTTTCATCCAACTCATCCCGGAAGGGAAACAGCGTCACTCGTAGTGAAGTCCAAGACATCGTTCACAATGCCGTCAAAAAGCTTAAGAATAACGCGATGCCTCCGCCATCGTGCACATCTTCTGCCCGCCATGCCCGCACCCAGGACTAGGTTGCTTCCACGTCAAGCAACGAAGGCCATAAACGTTCTGCCTCTTCTCCCGGACCCACTCCCTGTGAAAGAGCTGCCTTCACCCGCTGCCGCTTTGCCAGCCGAAAGACTCATCCATATCCCGGACGACTCTACGGACGATCCAATACTGCCTTTGGCATCCCTTCTCAAGACAGTCGAAGAAACAGTACCAGTCTGTTGCCTGTTCAAGGCCTCAGTCCGCCAATGCCCCCGTCATCAACAGGAGCCTAAAATCCGGATTCGGTTTCGCCCTTCGGGACAAAGATGCCAAACCACGTAATCTACTTGGCCAATCTACTACGCTACTCACATGCCTCCTTCGCAACGAAGGATTCCTTCTTGGCAAAGGCGACCCACTCATCCTTGACAAGGATCCACCGGCCTCTCGCCCCGGACGTGAAAGTAGCTTTTTCCGCCCTCTTGGGGACGGCGCCACAAATCCGCACAACTTTGACACTTATCCCGAATGTGAATTTCTCTGTAGCGAAGTGAAGATGGACTTCGGTACAGGCCTTTCCAAACCCAAGAAAGCTGAAACCCCCAACCTTCGTATTATATGAGAATGACAAATGCCTTCGCTTAAGCCTTCTTGCGGCATCACAATCTGACGTTCTTAACACAGCCGTTAATGCCCTGTGCGAGAAACTTTCCACGGACGCAAGCCCAGAAGAAATACGCAATCTTTTATCTTTGATTTCTCAACTTTTCCAAAAAGCAATCTTCACTACTTACCATTCCCTCAACTGGGCTACCAGAGCCCTCTTCAACAACACACTTCGCCTTCGAGAAATAGCTCTTTCATCCGCAAATAACCTGAACGTCTTCACTCGGCACCGACTTCGCAACCAACTCATTCACGAGTCGGACACCCTGTTCCGTGGTCCCAACCCGACTCTCGCCCCACATCTGGATATTTCACGAAAACCAAAACACAACACAATGTTTAATCGTCCCTTTCAGAGGAACAGACAACCAATTTCCCCGCCCTTCGATGGACGAATGAAACAAACCCACTCCTTCTCCTTCGTCAAACAAACCGAATGACAACACGTCCTTTCAGCCGAGAAACCCACAGCCCTTTCGGTCTGACACTCCATGCTCCCGTTCCGGCCAACGCAACCAACAGAAACGAGCCGCAACTCCAGATCGACGCAGCCGCATCTCGTCACCAGGGGGCAGGAGCTCCTTTCGTAAAAATCAACAATGATGCCTCCCGCCTTTCCTGCCTTCCAGTCGGGGCAAGACTCCGCCATTTTCTTTCTGCCTGGCAAGACCTCACCCACAACACAGAAATACTCTCGATAATCAAACATGGCTTTCTTCCTACGTTCCTGTCACAACCACCTTTAAAGTCATCCCCTCCAGTATCGGAAGCCCTTTCATTCGAAGTCTCGGAACTCTTGCGATAGGAAGCCATCAAAGAATGCCACACACCGGATCCAAGGTTTTACAGTTCAATCTTCACTCGGCCAAAGAACTCAGGAGACTCCCGTCAAATTTTTCAACATGAAACCTCTAAACAAGTACATTCACAACGGACGTTTCAAAATAGAAACACTAGAATCCATCCGCCTTTCGTTTCAACAAAACTACTGGACAGTCACGATCGACCTGGAAGACGCCTACCTTCACATTCCCCTTCACCCTGCGATCACCCACCTCTTTTGCTTCATCTACAACCGAAAGGCTTACGAATTCCGCTGCCTTCCCTTCGGCCTGAATGCAGCACCAAGAATATTCACAATGGTCCTAAAACCAATTCTGGCACATCTCCACCAACATCAAATACAAGCCAGCGCCTACCTGGACGATTGGGCTCTGAACAACCCAGACCCCCGAAAGCTGGAACTAGACAGAGACAAGACCATCTCCCTGTTAAACAAACTAGGGTTCGGTGTGAACCATGCAAAATTCCGCCTTTCACCAGCTCAAGCATTCACATTTCTCGGGGCCTCATTCAATCTACAGTTGGCTCGAGTCTGTCCCTCTCCGGACCGCATAGAAGACCTCCTCCTTCACTTCCGACTCTTTCACAAGCAAGCAAGTTTTTTCCCCGGGAATTAAACTCCCTCATCGGGAAAATGGATGCAATGGCAAACCTCGTCCCTTACGGCCGATAGATGGTAAGACCCTTCCACCATCACCGCATAGACAACTGAGCAATCAACCAGCTGAAACCAGACAAACAGTGCCCATTCGGAAAGGAATTTCCCTTCGAAACCCTACTATGGTGGTCCGACATAATGAGCCACACGAAATCATTCCCTCTCCACGAACCTTCACCAACTCATCTTCACAGATGCATCGAAAGTCGGCTGGGGTGCTCACCTGAACAGTCTGGAAATCTCAGGCCTCTGGCCAACACCAAAAAAAGGCGAGATCTCTACACTACCTGACTTCCGAGATCTTCAATCTATACATTCCAAGCAACATCACCCTACTGCCCTTACACATCCTGGGCAACAGGAATGTAATTGCAGACTCTATCTCGCCGGAAACCACCTGCAGGCGAGTGGTGCCTCAAGAAACTGTCTGCGAATCTCACTTCAGCATCTGTGGCACACCGATGCTGGACCTATTCCCCACGAAGCACAATGCCAGACTTCCCCTCTACATCAGCCTGATCCCGGACGAAGAAGCAATAGCAGTAGATGCCTTGACGTTCCCATGGCACAACCTGTTTGCTTACCTCTTCCCACCTTTCAAACTGCTTCCACAAGTCCTTCGGAAAATAGAAGAAAGCCAGAGCCTGTTCCTCCTAATAGCCCCTCTCTGGCCATCAGCAGCATGGTTTCCACTCCTTCTAGACCTAGTAGCCGACACTCCAAGAAGTCTACCCCTTCAACCAGATCTTCTGTCACAACAGAAAGGATCAAAACTACATCCAAACCTTGCAAACCTCAACTTACACGGGTGGCTACTATCGTCAGACTCCTCAAAAAGGCTGGAATACATCAAGAAGAAGCAGAACGCATCGCTTCAAAAGCAAC
This sequence comes from Lithobius niger, assembly GCA_023313725.1. NCBI lineage: Eukaryota > Metazoa > Arthropoda > Chilopoda > Lithobiomorpha > Lithobiidae > Lithobius > Lithobius niger. The sequence continues at coordinate 24,713 of JAHWFP010031559.1, forward strand.
CAGAGTCTCTACCAACCGCATGTACGACAGCCACTGGTCAAAATGGATTCATTGGTGTATCACAAAACATACAAATCCAATCGATCCCCCCTTTACCCGACCTCCTAAAATTCTTCACAGACCTATTTAACATCGACAAGCTGAAAGGATCAACGATCCTTGTCTATCGCTCCGCCTTAAACTCAGTCTTCAAAGCCGTCAATAGGACCAAACTATTAGACGACTACTGCATCTCTACTGCATTACTACGCTCATTCGAAAACGAACGCCCTACAACCAGACGAACCGTAACCGACTGGGACCTATCCCTCGTCCTACAATCTCTAATGGAAGAGCCATATGAACCCATGCAAGACAGCTCTCTCCATCTCATGACCCATAAAACAGTTTTCCTCGTAACCCTAGCAGCCAGCATAAGATGTTCCGAAATTCAAGCCCTCTCCGCAGACCCAGCCTAATGCATTTTTGGCCCTAACTTCTCCTCGGTCATACTACACCCAAGAGCTTCTTTCAGAGCAAAAACACAAAGACCATCGGAACCATCAAAACCAATTACGTTTCCGGCCCTCTCCAACCTTGTAGGCAACGAACCTGAATGCCTGTTCTGCTCAGTCAGGGCACTACGTTTCTACCTACCCCGAACACAGCATGAAGACATTCGAAAAGGCAGGAACCAACTCGAAACCTCAGCCGCTATGGTATCACGCTGGATAAGGAAACCAATCGAAACAGTTTACGATAAACAAAACATGAGTAAGAGCATGAGGGTGACGACACACGAGTTAAGAGCAATCTCCACATCATGGGCCCACCACAACTCTACCCCGATAAGAAATCCTAGCAGCAGCATCCTGGTGTCATCAATCAACCTTCACCTCCCACTACATGAGGGATATGTCAAGAGAAGAATCTGGACTACGCCGGCTGGGACCAATCGTCGCAGCCAGGACTGTGATCAAGCCCCCTTAAGCACTCAAAACGAAGCTGAAGCAAGCCATCCATGAAGGAAGTTAGCCGTCCAGATGGAAGCAAGACCCACAAATGGTCCTTTTCAGGGCCACCAATCCCTACGAAACAGATCCAAATTCCTGTTTCCACACTGTTCTGAATATAGTCCAATTTTTTCTCTTCCAGATAAAAAAATTGGGGGCTAAGCCTGCTTGCATCCCGGGGCGCCCGTCAAGGCGGTACCCGCCACCAATTTTGACGAGGTCAACTGATAATGCTAAAATTATCAGGTTAATATGTTTTGGCAATGAATAAACAACATTATGCTGGCCCCCAGCCAGGCCGGCTTTAAAATGGTTTCTTTTTGCCTAAAACATACTTAACCTAACTCCCGTTCTACCTCCCCTCTCGAGTCACCGCCTGACTATTGAGAGTAAAATGAATGCCGAAAGCATCCACGCTGTCGCTTTTATAAGGGAGGACTGCGTCGCGCATGCGCGGTGGGATATGCAAGCAGGCATCTGCGCACCGGAAGAAACCTCCAAGAGAACATCATATTTGGGAAATGTAATGCTAAAATTATCAGGTTAAGTATGTTTTAGGCAAAAAGAAACCATTTTTAGCCAGCCTGGCTGGGGGCCGGCAAAATGTTCTTTTTACTATCCTAAAATACTTACCTCTAGTAGGACTCGCCCAGCCTCCCCGCTTCGCAGAACCCTGGTGTTTGTGTAGTGGGTGTCTGGAAAAAGAAAGTGAGGATTGCAGGCTGGTGCTGCATTGTTAAATGCAACGCTTGTTGCGAACCTAGTGGCAAGCAGACTAACCTCATTGCATTGCAAGTGTAAGAAAGGTTTTAAACCTTTAGGGGTTTAAAGTTTCGGGTAGGAAAGCAAATCGAAAACGATTGTAGCACATACTAGAGGTAAAATTTTTAAGATAGTAAAAACCAATTTTAAACTAGTTAAAATTGTCGTTTCTTGCAATTTACATACTAGAGAGCAAAATAGGAATGGAAGTATGTGTTTCATAGTTAAGATTGACGTCACCAGATCGTAAACTGAGCTCGAGCCAACGGATAATTATACAAACACATCTTACAACTTTGTCGTTTCTGCTTAAACTATCTTAAAAGTAGTTTTATGTAGGGTTTTTAATTACAGTCGACTTGATGTAACAAATCTGCAAATACAAAATTTTTCCCTGTAGTCGCAAATTTTTAATTTAGTTGGCCACTTTCTGTTCGTATAGTAGAAATCTCTGGCTACAGACCTTTATGTCAGGAAAGGCTCGATAAAAGAACTCATTTTCAGTATTGTGAAGGTGTATACTAAAAACCATCCAGTTGCTGAACAGTATTAAAGCAACAGGTAACCTATACTTTTTAGTAGTATACATACTCTCCCATGCATTACAGTCAACATGTAAAGTTCAATTTAGTTTCCTCTTTATCGGTAGTGTCTCTATCCCAGAATACCTCCGCAATTAAACTTCTGCATTTGTCTTGCTCGAGACGAATTTTTGGCGAGAGTTTAAATCCTTATCTTCAGCTCAATGGCTCATCCAAGATGCCTAACGATAAATTATCAAAGTAGTGCAAGTACCGATCATGCGTGGGAGGAACGCCTTCTTTTATAGGATTGCTTCAAGACTGACATGGTTTACGTTGTTAGCTCCTTGATTGTCTTGTTTTAAAAATTACGTATTTGAGTCTGCTAGTGGCCGTTCACATTTCAGTTTCAATTTTATAGCTTTATGACACAAAAGGAAGCCTCATACTTAGGGGATCCCTACCCGGTCTCCTTAACTCCCTAATCAAACGAGCCATGGCCCTGTGCAAAGCTAGTGAAAAAGGTCCAGCTGTATCTCCAGTGACTGAACGAGAGTGCAATATGAGAAGGGTTTGGAATCACGTCTGGTATACAAGAAACCAAACTACGAGAGTACTGGAGCTGAGATTCCACCCTCTGACTCGGTGTTAACGAGGAGGAGAGCAGAAATGGGTGGCATTCTGAAGAATGTACTTACTACACGAGAGGTAGTGTATCTTGTGCCATGCAATGGCTGCGATACTGTTTACAGTGGTGAGATCCGGTAAGGCAAAGTGACACGAGTGCAGCAGCTCATGGCTATCAGAGAGAATAACGAAGGAGAAAACCGCATCGCAGCACATTGTATGGAGACTGAACATTGTATTACATGGGAACGCACTTGTGCCATGCTGCAATCAAACACACCATTTGATAGATGCTTGAGAAGCTTGCCATCCAGCAACACAAAAAATGGAAGGCAAATCTTATGGATTTTCAAGGCCCCTCAAACCCGAACGTCAAGTTTTGCTGAAACGCGATTTCTGCGAACACCTCTTTGTAATGTGGAGTGATGACACGGGACAACGTGATAAATATCGGTGGCCATGCTTTAACTCAAATTATATCATGGAGGCTGGCACAGTCAAGTAGGAAGACTGCGAACAGAGTGAACCGAGTTCCTGACAAGCTTGATGAAAACTGATGTCAGTCTTACCTGTCTGTTAAAAATTAGCAATAAGAGACACAAATTGCTGTAAATAGTATTAGGCCATTTAAAAAAAAAGTTGTTTCTCAGGCATCGCCGCACCTCCTAAAAGCCGCCGCATGGACCTTTTTTTTTTTCATTTTCAATGCTATTTACCGCAGCGCTTGCAACAAAATACGATTATGAGACACCAGACAAAAAAACAACAAAAAAAACCATCACAAGCACCACACCAACAATAGGGATCAGAGTATATCATTATTGCTCTTATTATTATTATTACAGCAATTATTGTTGTTGGTGTGGCTAAAAAAAAAAAGTTTAAAAAAAACCGCCTGCCCGCATGAAAAAAATTTTTTTTTAAGTGGCCTTAAGGAAAATTGGAAATAAGCCATCAGCGAAAATTATACTCTAGAAATAACGTAGTTGTAATCCACCTTTAGGTCCTTACATTTTGTTGGAGTTGCATGACCCGGCTACCCAGTTGTCCCCCAGATCACTTGCATAGCGTCTTAACCTGGTCACGGTTGTCACCTTAACGGGTTCAGTGAGTTATCTTTATGCCAGTGGAGGTTGTGGCCGTAGCGGTTAAGGCACTATGTAAGTGATCTGGGGGCGAACTGGGTAGCCGGTTCAAATCCGGGTAATGCCACTCCGATGAAACGTAAGTGCATAAAGGTGGCTTACTGAACTACGTTATTTCTAGTGTATGATTTTTGCTGTTGGCTTATTTTTCAATTTTCCTTAATATTATTTCCAGCGATTTATGTCTATTTATTTCTCCTTTATTGAGCCTTGTGAGTGTATGATTTGTCTTCCCTCTCCATTGTCTATGGCCGAGTGAATTTCGGTCAAATGGAGCCCTGGTCACAGTTGTGACCTTAATAACGGGTTCAGTGAGTTATCTTTATGCCAGTGGAGGATGTGGCCATAGCGATTAAGGCGCTATGCAAGTGATTGGGGGCGAACTGGGTAGCCGGTTCGAATCCGGGTCATGCCACTCCGACGAAACGTAAGTGCATAAAGGTGGCTTACTGAACTACGTTATTTCTAGTGTATAATTTTCGCTGATGGCTTATTTCCAATTTTGCGTAAAATTAGCAAGACACTGAACCGTGGTGATGAGTTCGTCATTGTGAAATTGGGCATTAGAATTTTTCCATTTGTACTTTGTTCATCTTTGTAGTAGTTGCGAAGTAACAAAGGAACATGGCGCTCCACTACATTGCAGAATGAGCTTAAAATTCTATAGACCAGGGGCTTTAATTCCCAAATTCCTCAACCATGCTGCCTCTCACGTGGCGGGGAAGCAACTGGTTGGAGCAATTTTTTTTGGTAGGGTGCTGGGGTATTTGGTATTTTTGTTGCCTTCATTTACCTTACATTTACATTACCTGTTTTTTATGCTCTCTCTTGGGTTCTCAGTGCTTCTTACATAGAAAGAAAGAAAGTTGGCTTCCCTGCCAGTCCCGTAGGTATCCCACTGCGCATGTGCGGACGCAGTCCTCCCTATATAAACGCTGGTGCAGCTTCGATTCTCATCTCTTTTTCTCTGCCACGCCACGCGATGCGGCTGCTCTTCCAGCTCCTCGTTCGGTTGACGTTCCTCGTTACTGGTCCTCGGCCGTTCCGGCCATCCACAGCGTTCCTGCGTTCCTACCAACAGGACCGCAGTCGCCTGCCACGGTTCCGTTACGGTTCCTGTGCCTCCTACCATCTATTGATGTTACGGGTGTGCCCAGTGTAACCATGGCTTCTTTGGCTAACTACTAGCCAGAGCGGGGTCGATTCGTTCTGCGATTCGCACAACCAGGAACGTGTTCACGGTCCCTTCGGTTCCAGCCGCCTCTGTACGATCCCTGCGGACGGGAATACATCGTTATAACTTACTGGTTCCTCTTCGTCGATTCCGGTCTCCTTTCTCCAGCGGATTAACGTTCCGTCTTTTTCCCTCGGCTCCCCAACAACCCTCTGTCCCGTACCTGGGGGGAAGGGAGGGGGGGGGGAGGAACCGTCGCCTACTTCCACACAAGAATCTCGTTTACTGCCGTTCCTCTTGGCTCCTGCCCGAGGCGGCTCACGTCATCATTGCGTTTAAGCGGTACGCGGATCAGTTCAGGTGGGCAGCAACCCTCGTCTTGCTCACTGCTCATTGCTTCTGCGCAGCTTTCCTGTTTTGGGCCGTTTCACTCCTATCGGCTCTCGCCTTTCTTTCCTTCCAGCATTGAATGCTGTTGGTTTCTTCGTAGGGGTATGATATTCCTCCGCCCCGCTACCATCTGCGCATCCTACTGAGCAGCCCTCTTTTTCAGGTGTATATTCCGACTATGCAGCTCGCTCGTCCTTCTTCTGCCTTTGACCTATGCAGCTGTGCTATCCACTGCTCCTGAACGGTTCCACTCCTCATGTGCACAACCTACGTTCCTTTGGGACGTTACCCGCGACCTGTCATGGCCTGGGTTGGTTTTGTGTACTCTTCACACTTTCGTTCCGGTCTCCACGTTCCTCGATGCCACCAGCCACGTCCCGGCCTACGTGATTCAATCTACTGTTCCTCACATTGCTATAGGACTCAGGCCTGTTCATGGAAATTTGGCTACCTTCCCTGAGGAACGCTTTCCCATTCCTCATGTTGTCCCTTGATCCCCCTGCTGGGCGGCCGAGGAAGGGGGTGGGGGGACGAGGGACTTGCTTCCACTATGAACAGCAGCACGTTCCTCACCACTCTTCCTTCCCCTTGCTAGACCTCTGTAAAGAGGAGACAGGGCTGAACACTTCCCACCACATTAGGTAATGTATCTTCTTCTCCCCTCAGAAACTCCAGCATTTACTAATGCTCTCCTGGCACGGCGAACGCTCCATTCCGCTGCGTTCCTAGATTCACGTTCCGCATCCTACGATACCATCAGTACCGATACCGCAAGCTACGAGAACCCTTGGGGATGGTTCTGTATCCCGCACTCCTCGTTCCGCATCCCCTTCACGGGCTCCACCGGTTACGGATACCGTGGAAATCTCCAACCTTATAACAAAACAGGTCTCTGGACCAACCGGTTCCGCCTTTAAATCCCCTTCTTTCCGGGCCATCATTCCTCGCGCCTTGCGATACTGCAGCCACATTCCTGATTCCTTGTAGCCAGCCTCTGCTGGTACGGTACCTGCGTTACCTCTCCAAAGTACTCTCATGCAATGAGGAACGCTACGCCTACCTCAAACTCCAACTCAAGGCTCGGAAAATTGCTGCCGAGATTGAGCTTCTCCGCTGGTCCGCAACTTTTGCTCCTCGCATTCCTCCCAGCCTTTTGGTACCTAAACGTTTCGCTATCCGGGGGACCGACAACCGCTCACCTCGTCTCAAGCACATTCTTATAACCCTTTTGCCAGCAAGGCGTCCGCTTTGACGGTCCTCTCTACTTTAGAGGACAGTGGAAATTTACTCCTCGCTCTGCATCTTTCGTTCCTCTTTCGGAATTACTGACCATTTTCCCTCCATTGAATGTGTAGAGGGGGGGAGGGAACAGCCACACAACGTTCCGTTTCTGATGTTCCGTTTGTCATCAAAACGCGACATCCTCAAGTTCCGCAGATCTGCAGCCTCTACTGCCCCTAGTCAATGGGCCTGCCGAGGTTTTCGAATTACCAACGAACAGGAACACACTGGATCTTTCCTCCTAGTACAACCACCATGGTGGTTACTCCCGCGTTCCTCTCTCCTCTCGTTCCTCGTCCCTACACTACTGCGGACGCGTTCCTGCATTCTCTGCTACGTCACTTCAGGCCGTCATTGGTGCCGTTCCGACTTTCCGCTGGTTTTACAGCTATTGAGAACTGGCGTCAGGGCTTGATGTTCTGCCCATTGCTACTTGTCAACCACACCTACTGTCTACCTGTCCCTGCAGGCGGCAGTATATCTCACCAAACTCTATGGTTGCAGTCATTCCTAGTTCCTGCGTTCCTCCGTACGCATTCCGCGTTCCTACTTTCCTGCGTTACGTATTGCCGATTTGGGACGTCTCTAGTAGCCATCCCTTCGACGGCATCAATATTGCTAACAACACATACGGGTTGTACACAACGATCCTTTCTATCCAACAGAAGGTTGCGCTGGTCCTGGAGGCCTCGATTCCTGGACCTCGATCCCTCCGAGAATATGTCTCAAGGAACCAATGGTTCCCTTCCCAACCGCTTCGCCGGTCTCACCCTTCGCATCCCTCAAACAAGGGGATATCGTCATGTTACTAGGTATACACCTCCTGACGTTCCGGTACACCTCTCTGCCATATAACTTGAATTCCAAGTCCTTTTTCCTTGGACTCAACTTATCAAAAATACACCCGGATTTTTTTTTAGCTGCAACTCGCCAGCTTGCAACTCAAACGATTGCTTCACCGCCTCCGTGCCTCTTTCACCATCCCGTCCCTCATGGTGCTCTGTTCCCTCTCGTTCTACCTTGACAATAACACAGCTTTCTCAAGACCAAGTCCACTCCGTCATTAATCTGGCAAGGCTAGGTTTCGACCACAGTTCATTCTCTGGTTCCCTCTGCTACCTTGAGGGCCAAGTCCTTCCCTGCATCCTAGTTCCGCTTCACTTATGGAACCTGCGTCACAGCGTTTCCCCTTCGGAACGATCACAGTTTTCTTTTCGATCCATTACCTTCTGCGTGCGTCTCTAGCCCCGTCTCTGCGCAACCTCCATCATGTATAAGTTCGCATGATGCAACCTGTCTCATCTTTCTTCCTCAACTCGCATCCAACGGCGCTGTGCCGTTCCCGACCACCCCGGTCCTGCATCCCACAGTTGAATTTTGCACCTTCGGCTGCGTTGCTGTCAGTAACAGGACGAACTAGAAACGAAACCAGCACGTTCCTTTCCCTGCCGTGCGCTGATCCGCTTCTCCTCGTCCTCCTCTGGGGACATGCCTTTATCTGATACTAAACGCAGATTCCGTCTGCCTCACCATTCCCTAGCCTGACCCTCATCATCCTCTTTGAATAATGTCTTCGTCGTCCGAACAGAGGCTGACACTTCTCCTTCTCGGACTCCCGCCTTCCTTGCACCAACGTTCCTTGTGACCATCCAGCAGGTCGGCCCTAAGAAGAGCGGGTCCAGGCTGTCGTGCTTCCTGCTCCTATGATATTTTCGCTTCTCACACTCGCCGTTCCTGGCCATGTATTGACAACACCTTTCCATCCTTAGACCTCACGGAAGGACCCAAGGACCACGTTGACTCATCCCGGTTCCGGGTCACCCTTCCTATTACATAAAATGCACCGGGGCACCCTTCCTGTCGTAGTTATCTACGTTGCGGCCCGTCCTCGTCATCACGGACCTACGTTTGGTCCTGCTGCCAATATGTCACCAAGCCAGACAGCTGCTCATTTTTCCGGCAAGCATACCTCGGACCGTACCGACTTTCTAATGTTCCGCTACACCACCTCGGTTCCCTTCTGGCCCGAGTTTACCATCCTTTCCAGTACTAGACTAAGTTACAGATAGTTTTTGTTGCCATCTTCAATGATTATAACACTTGTCACTGTGACTATGTCACTACAATGATCCCTAAAGGTTTCAGTCACCTATTGGCGGCTGTTTCTCCTTTACCCTGGAACCTGCTTTCAACCGCTTCCTCCGGTGGAACCCTCTGCATCCAGTCCGGTTCACTTAACAACCAATTTCTCAATGCACCTGCCACCGTCCGGTTTACATGACAAACCTTTCAAGACCTACAGGATCATCTTTCACCCCCTTCAGCGGTTGCCTTCAGGTTCGTTGAGTCCAGTTGACTTCAGCGTAGCCAGTCCGTAGTCAGGGCGCCCGTCACCAAGGCCCGCCTCCGGTGACGAAGTCTGTTGAGTGCATTAAAAACAGGTAATGTAAATTTTCGTAGGCAACCAAAAACGTATCTTTCCAGCAAAGCTGGTTAAAGATAGTTTCTACTTGCCGGCTGAAAATATCACACTACCTGTAAATTTAATTGCATTCAGTTCCTGAGTGCTTGTTACCCTGGAGGATTCAAAACTATCTCGATACGCCCAGCTGAACCGCCCATCTGCGCATGCGCCAGCACATGCAGACCCTCCATAAATGGTATTACGGCGTTAGCCAACCATCTCTTTTCCTCCAGCCTCCAGCTGCGACACACCGCCATTGTAACCCTCCCGCTTCAACGTTCGCCGAAAGACTCCGTTCGCCGAAAGATCCCTCCCTGATGTTTGCTTTCATTCTTCTTAGGTATGCACGTTTCGGTTGAGCACGTTCGCCGAACGTTCTCTCTTCCTCTTCTTTGCTGTATTCCACCATCTGACTTCACTTTCCTACGCTCGTCGGAAAACCTTAGAAGATGTTTCCTCGTGGATGAACTGGTTCCTGACGGATACCCATGTTCACCGAAAGTCTCTTTGCCTAGCTTGAAGTACAAGCCTTCCACTCGTGCCGATTCTACCTTTCGCCGAAAGTCAAGCCTTCGCCAAACACCACAAGCTTTCGCCGAACGTTAGCTAGCCTTCGCCGAACGCAACCTTCGGCGAAAGGGGAATAAAACCACCAGCCTTTGCTGACTGCCACGGGTCTCTCACCGCATAACAAGCCTTCACCGAACCCTCTGCTTTGCCATGGGCCAAACACATCTTTTGCTGCTCTATCTACCTTTTTGATGATTGATCCATCTGAATTACAAGATGAGCCCAGCTGCTTTCCTTCATGATCGTCGCCTGCCCCTTCCTGGACCTCCTGGACAACGAACGGGGTCGACTTTTCCATTGTTTTCCATTTTCGTCATCGTTCCCTTCTTCCGCATGGCATTGCGCGTCTGTTGAGTGATAAGTTTGTACTCCTATCCGGTGTTTTTCAATTCTTGCAGGAGGTACAGATGTATGACAGGTTTTAGATTTGGGGTTTGAATAACATCTCTGTAATGTGCGGTGCAGTGGCAACCCGGACCACTGCACTGCGACTGAGGTTGGCGCTAGTGACCACGTTGTCGGCGCACCATTAAGCTTCAATCCCCCCCCCCCCCGTGTCTCCCGCTTGTGGGAATGGTAATTTTCCCTCACCGAACTCTGGCCTTGCCGAACATACGGCCTTTGTCTTTTTCTCGAGCCCTCGCCCAACCTTCAGCTATCTCAAACCTCTACTTATGTACCACCCATGCCGATGCTGACCGGTAAATGTACCGTCCTCCGTCATGATCTTCTTCACAAGTATCATGAACGTTGCCCACAACCCGTATTGCCCGCCGAACATCACATCTGATGAATCTTCGCTAATCGTTTCACTTCGACACCTTCATGGTAACCTTTGACCTTCTCACACCAATCTCACGTGTACCGCATCCTCCGACGAAGCTGATATGTACCATCGGCTATGTCCTTCGCCTTCTGGTTGCGTGTCTTCCTGTAGCTGTCGTATATACCGACCATATGCTATGGTTTCGTTCTGTTACGTCTACAACCTTTTGAATATACGTATATTACGATGGTTTTTATTTTCCGTGTTGACTATCTCTGTAATCTTCCTGCCGCCTCGCTATACTAGTGTGTAAATTACAGTACGACCAAGGTTTATGTTATCTGATTACCACTTGATTGCCACTTGATCCTTACAACTTACCATGACTGTTACAATATTAAATCAATATTATAGCCACTATCAACATTAGTTGTTGTTAACTACATAAATTATTAGTGTCACTTCCCTCATGCTCTCGTCTTGACGAATCGCTTCTTAGTTGCACCAGCCCACCGAGAATGCCTGAAGTTCGTCGAAATGCCCCAAATCACAGGTTCAACGAACTCATACAAGCAATGTAAATCCTCCCCTGAACCTTCACCGCAAGTCCAAGGGAAGCGATCCTCCAAGGGAAGCCGAACGCTCATCCTTCGCCGAATACAGCCAACCTTCGCCGAACGTATGTATGCCCTTCGCCAGGCGCACAACCTTCGCCGAACGCAAAAGCCTTCGCCGAACATAAGCAAGCCTTCGCCGAACGTTCAACCCTCGCCGAATGCTGCTTGCCTTCGCCAAACGTGGACAGGCTTTCGCCGAACGTATACACAACCTTCGCCGATCGACGGCTGGCCTTCACTGTGCGCACACCCCCCATGGAACGTTCGCCGAACACAAACAAACCTTCACCAATTATAGGCAATTCTTAGCCCAACGAGAACGATAACATGAGCTGTCCACGGCCGTACCATGCTGTCAACGCCGGTTCTCGCCCAATCACCGAAGTTATGCAGCACCTGGCCCGATTTGTACTCGGATGGATGACCGCCTGAGAATGCTGGGCGCTGTACACATCAGCGCCTCCTTTGTCGAACACGCGTCCTTGACTCTGTCGCTATGGACTCCTCCGTTCGACCCTTTCAACACCTGCGGCCAACCTTGTGCCTGAAACCCCAGCATTGTTGTCCTATCATTGCCCACGCAACCATCACGGCAGCAATTATGTAATCGCCTTCCATGAGCACCCCTTTGAAACTTATTGGATTTATGAACTTGCTGCTTGCCAACTTGTGGTGTCTCTACTTTACCATGTCGTGGCTTCCAGTAAATGATATGAATTCAACTAGGTTTCCCAACGTTATATAGGTTGCCCCTTTATAACTCTGGTCGTGCTCCTTCTCATGTGTTCATCCTATGACCACTCCACATACATGACTCTTGCCACGCTTCATCAACGGAAACCGCTTTCAACCTGTCACACCCTTGGACAACGAACTCCGTTCGCTCCTCCAACTTTTCGTCTCGGCCACGGGTGTCCCTCGTCTAGACACGATTCTGGCAACCGTTGCTGCACACTCTGCCACGTGTCCCATTTCTGCCTTGACCAACCCTTATTTAAACCATGTTGGAAACTCTCTACATTACCACCACTCGTTTCGTCCAAAATTGATTCCACGCCTCATGTGTAAGTCATGTCACTTACCGTTTTCCTATCTGCCGCCTTTCTCAACACAACCACGCTCAATTGTGTCATGTCTGACTGTTAACACATCTTCATTATTCCTGATTCACGGTTGTAGTAGGTATCGCACTCTTAGCAATTAACATCATTCACGGTTGACTCGCCCGCTAGCTGAAATCAGGTCAACTACTCCTGCCCACTGGGGCTCATCTCGTCAGTGACCAACCCACGTCTTGGGGCTGAAGCATTACCACATCATCATTAACGACAATCCACTCACACTTAATCTCACCACCTCGTCTTCCTGGCTGACTAATTTTTCAGTTGTACTAACTTATTGCCACCTCTGCACTCCATTCCCGATGGTTATCTCCCTTTTTCAACTCGTCCTCCTGCCATCCCTTATTACATATGTTGTGGCTGTTTCTCCTTCCCGCCTTGGGGCTTTTCACCTGCCGCGACCCTCTACCCATCTCCCGCTCTGGGGTTCCTCGTCGGCCCGGATAGACGCCGCCTTTCCTGCGCTCCTCCCTGTTCCCTAGTTCCACTCCGTATCCATGTCACCCAAAGTCCGTGGTGGAATATCACCGTCCCTCGGCAGAGGTTGGGACCCCAAAACCGCCCGAAAACCTGATGTCTGTAAATGTGCGGGGATTGTATCTTCCAAGAAACGTTACGACCCACACACAGCCTGTCAATACCACCGTCATTGCGACTTCAACAATGTCCCCTGTTCGATCTGCCTAACCATATCCCTTTCCGACTGGCCACTAATCCAACTGTACAACAAGAAATCTCTGGACCGGTCAACTCAGATGAGAAACAAAAAAGCCCGTGAATGTACGACGCCATCAAATGAAGTTCCCTCTGCCTCTATTCAACCCATTATGAATCCATCCACTATTCCGGCAACTGTCACCTCCTCATCTTCCTACCTGGACCCTTCTACGGTCACCATGGAAACGAACACTTCTTCTACTCCTAACCCGTCGTCATTTGGGCTTGACGCAAGTCCCTTTTCTGCCTACCCCCTTTCGAACTATAGTGACTGTAGTTTTCTCTTCAACGCAACTGCACAGAAACTTGATCTCAATGAAAAGGAAATGAATCGCCTTCGACAAAACTGTGAGCCCATTGCATCTCACTGCGCTAGCCTTGAAACCAAACTTGCTAATGCCCGGAAGCTGATCGACGCTTATAAGCTGAACATACAGAACTTAACGACCAGCAACACGAAAATGCGACCTAAAATTGAACTTTCTGATGCCAGACTCCGACGCCTATCTCCTCTACCCATTTCAACTTCTCGTCAACCCATCGTCAAAATTCACAGACCTGCACTTCCACGTAAGCCTATTCGTCTCACCACTCGTGGCACCCAGACA
>JAHWFP010031560.1:0-10247 GCA_023313725.1 Lithobius niger
AGAAGGTAAACAAAACAGAATGAAAAGGAAAATGAAAGAAAAATAAAACAAGGACGAAAAAAAAAAAACGTTGACGAGAAACACGACTAGAAAGGTTTTCGGAGAAAAAATACCAAGACAATAACGAAACGAACGAAATAAAAGTAAAACTGAATAAGCCTATTAATTGAGTTCTGCAGGTCGTAGTTACTTGGAAACTTCACGGGTCAGCCTTCTTGGTTCTGATGATTTATTCACGGGATTACACAATAGGCCTATTATTGTTAAATGCTCGTCTGCTTTAGGGAATAACTGGCTGGTCGCTACAATACAGATGAATCGTGAATTATTCTGAAGTGAGTGAAATTAGGGACAGAGACAGGAATTCAGTTTTAATTACATTGTAACTGAAATATATTTAGACATCCTAGTGTGTCCCCGCCAAGTATGCGATTATTAATTGTGACATGCTGCATTGTAGTGATTGTTGCCGTAAATCGGGAACAAGCGGGGACAGCGATCACATAGTCGCAACACATCTTCTGCTCACTTTCACAACTTGCACTACTTTTTCAACGGAAATGTTCAAATGAAAATGTTTTATTTAGTATCACTTTTAAGTTTAGTTTTTGGTCCGTTAACCGTAAACTGGTACTAAAAATCACGAAATTTGGTTTCACCGGCAGTTGCTGAAAACAAAATAATTCGGCTCAGCCTAAAGGGTGCATTTTAACTTGTGATGAGTGTTGCCCGCGTCGAATCTAGATTCCATCCCTATCGATTCTGGAAAAATCGCTCCCCCCACCCACCCCATCAAAGACAATCGTCCATAATTCAATTTTTTGCCCTTTATTTTTCCGTGAAAATGATGAACGCAGAATTTTTTTATTTGTTTTAGGTACAGTTACAGCATCATTTGTTTAATGTTGTATGCCAGAATAGCAGCAATATGACCGTTGCAACGGGAAGAGGTGGTGGAAATAAAAAATAAACTAGGACTTCAGAATAAAACGGCTATGCTTACTGCCCCCATTGCAAAGGGCTCTAAAGTTGGACTTCACTGCACGTCACATTTCCCGTACTTCACCCTATCTGTCGTGGTCGCTTGTATTTTGCCGTTTCAATTAATCCGAAAATGACCTCACGTCAATGAACATCTTGCGATTTCAGTTTATTATCACCCCTGAGCCCACTAATATGGCATCAGTAATAAACGGACATTCCACACAAAGAATATAAAAAGATGCATTTTCTCGCAGAATAAAGGAAACTTCGAACTTTATAAAGCTATTCCAAGTATCGCTTTTACGCCCCCCTCTAACGTTCTGGGAGGGCAGTTGCTCCCTCCTCCCCCCCCCTCTTCCTGGATAGCTACGGCCCTGACAGCTTCTCTTACACCAGTTTTGGTTTTGGGTTAGACCAGGGTAGATTAAGTTGGGACCAGGGTTAGACTTTCGTTGGGAAACATTGGGGGGGCGGAATGCTGAATTAATCCAGACATGGAAGAGAGTTGTTTTGGTAAGTCCAACTGAACAATGGTTGCTATAGCAATACAAAGAGGTTAAATTGTTTCGAGTATGATGGATAAACGTCGGTGAAGTCATCTGGTGAGAGATTCCAGCAACCAAGACCACTTGAAAACAAGACCGGATGAAATGCAGTTTCCCTGACATAATGACGTTTCTTGAAGAGCTGAAGCTAGGGTGATGTTGACCGGATGCTGGAATTCATTCTTGAAGTTCCAAAATTTTAAAAATTGCTAGGGATTTACCAAAACTATTTTTAGCTGATCCTGTCCAATACCGATACCCTTAGGCTACAATTTCTTGATACCGATCAAATACCAATACCATGGTCGTACAATTTACTGATGCCGAGCCGATACTAATACTGGCCGATACCTGTCTGCTGTTCCACTGCTATACTATTCAAAGAAAGAGTTTACTCGATCAATCAGCGCACCTTTACAGGAGCCTGAGATATAAACTCTATCTGGCTGGTTTTGTTAAATTTTGGTGGTTATGATGTTAATTTTGGTAATATTATTAATTCCAGACTTTGGCCTATATACAAAGTCCTGATTGGGAGGCCTGTTTTGAGGTTAGCATCTTGACTTTTCCACTCCTTGCATGCTGGAAAAAGAGATGGCGAGAACTTCGTTACTGCAAAAATGGTTGTTGAGACTCTGTTTAGTTCATGGCTGGAAGACTCATTTTGACAGAGATACATGACGTTTACTTAAATATGGAAAATGGTGCGACACAGGGTACAAAGATCTTCATTGTGAAGTGTAGGTTGGTATAGGTTTACGCTGTATTGCGTGTGCCGCTGCCTGAAGGTTTCTAATATTTATTAGTTTGCTTTCAAATTATCCTACCTCCGTTTTTAACTGTTACAATTGATTTTTTTTTGCATATACCTCGTTAGGTTGTGTTGTACCATGGTTGTGCCAATTAAAGTTCAAAGTTCAATAAAATAAAAAATAAAAAATGACATATCGTTGAATATGTGGAATTTTTGAGTAGGTAACGGCACAGATCAATACCTTTTCTTTTTAAAAACCAGTTCTCAGGTTGACGAAATTATTAACCCTACTCTTCCTCCGCCCCCCCCCCCCAATTTGGTTATGACCAACTTTAGAAGGTAAAATAAAAAATTAAAACCAACAAAGTGCCGTTGCTGCCTATCATAAAAAACTTCAGACAAATACTGACAATACAAAGTATACCGATACACACTCTGTTATGTGCACAGTGTATATTTGCACAGTGTATATTATAAAAGGCTAAAAAATTAACAAAGTCATCAGACTGACCTGATCGATCGATCACGTTTCCTGCATGGTAGGTAGTGTGAGTGTGGTGAGGACTGGGGGGGGGGGGGGGAGGTGGAAGTGAGGAAAGCGGTGCACAGGTATATAATGTCCGCACAGCACGCACGCGTTGTTTAACGACGTACAGTAATCAGTATTGCACTAACCGCAAACACGTTAGAAACGGGCAAACACGTACACAAAACGGCGAAACCACTGCGATGGTCGTTTCAGTAATGTATCCTTAGCGGTGCGTCTTCTCGCCATCGGCCGCCCACCGTTGTTATCAACAAGGTGCACAACGCACGCGTATACGATAAAACTTAAACGGGGACGGCAGGCACATGGCTAACATCTCCATTGAAAAGAACGGGAGCATCTGACAACATATCACGACGACAGAACAACTCGCAGATTTTGCTAAAAATGAGCACTGAAGTACACACACACACACACAGGCGCGCGCACGCAAACACCGGAAGTGGCACGCCAGTGTTTGTACATTCTGACATGGTTCACGAAGACAACAAACCGGAACGAACGCGCGTCGTGTTTCGCGGTGTATAAGACAAGCGATTTAGCGACGGGGCAACGAGCCAGAAACGCTTTCGCACGTGAAAACAACCCTTCGAAACCAGCATCCCTCCTCCTCCCCCATCCCCCCACCCTTCTCCTCTACGAGCACTATTTCACACGGCGAGTTCCTATTTTCAACGGCGAATGTTAGTAAAACTGGCTCGTTACGGCCTCCGCGTATAAACTTCGCGTCGATTAGTCATCGGGGCTGTTTGGACATCACAACTTTTAAAGTTTATGGGTAGGCATTAGTCTTTCGTGGGAACAAACCCAACGGCGTCTTTGGTGGCCCTTAAAAACCGTGGGTATCTATTATTACATTCGTGGTTTTCCACACGAGCTATGAATCCTGCGGTTTTGTGTCGACGTCCGCCTGACGTCATTGTTGTCATACCCAAAAACTCGACGAGCTCGCGTTGCGGGTTTCCAACAACTATTGTTTAAAATTGTTATCGCTAAAACCATCATTCATCTACTGTCGGCGCTGTCGTGGTAAGCCAAAGCCCCGAGAATAACGAGCCATTCGAGCACGGCCATAACCGTTAACTAAATTTCTACGGAACCGGAGGCTAGACGGGTAGTTTGGTCGATGGCGCCAGCTCTTGACGCGAAGCAGGGAAGTTGTAAAACTGACAGGGTTTCCGAATTCTGTCAATTGTTGGCACCACGTAGCTATGGTCGTTGGTTTGATGCTTGCCGAGTGTTGTAGACGGTATGACTGAGACGGCCTATCATTTAGGAAACTTTGGTTAAGTCTGAAACAGACCAAAGCCTCCTAAAGGCCGAATCATCTTACTGTTATACCCACTATTTAGCCTCTCTTGTCCTATCCGGATATTACAAGTAACCCTCTATGCAGAGGATTACTTAAATTTCGAGTGGCACCTGGACAAATTAATGGGGTGCCGTTAATGTGTCCGCCATCTTTGCCAGGCGTTCTCTAACGTCTCAATGCGGTTGCGACTGTTTACATGAATAGAGACGAAGCGATTCAGATTCTCCATCCACCTCTGTAAAGCGCTTCGGTTCTGTATCGCCAGATAGGAGAAATTGCCACGGACGGGTGTTTACAAGGCCCACGGAGGTGACACGGACGCGATGCGCAACCCTCTGAAGTGCTTCGAAGTAGTCATGTAAACATAATATTTGTGATATGTATGTATTTTCAAGAGTGGAAGGATCTGGTGCATGGCCATAGGTTAAATATGCTGGGTCATCTACGGTTTATAATTACTTTTTCTGCGGTCTACATTGTTTATTTCGACTTACTACCCCAATTTACTTTGTATTTTTCTGTTCACTCCATTGCACCAGGCCCCCTCCTACTCAGTCAGTTTCGATGCTCCTTTGTTCTCACACGCAGTGTTTATTTTATTTTGCCTTTCAAGCCATTCCAATCCGGCTGCTGGACGGTGTCAGCGTTTCTTCTCCTTCTGACAACCTCTGACAGATGACGGTTTTGGTATTCAATCAGCAGGGACTTAAGACTTTGGACACAACAATTGACAATATGCAGCAGCATCGTTGCACCATTTATTTATTTATTTATTTTAAAGGACGCGGATTCAATTATCGCAAGTCCAGTATCTTTTAATGTAAAACAAAACCCACAAGGGTGAAAGAACCCGCCAAGTTTCTTCCAATCGAAGTCGTGATATCAGAGCCAAAATGGCTACTACCTAGTTGCTACATTAATTGCCAAGCTAATCCCACCGACTATTACCTCACACGTTAAGAACCTGACCATTGCTACTCAATGAAGTGTGACAATTGTTGAACTTGATGGGCGGACCACTGGCGTGGTCCTTGATTTCGTCATGCATTTCTTGTACAACTGGTTTGTGTTTAAACCATTTGACAAATCCTGTAACAATGCTTAACAATTGTAACCACCCACGTTACTACGGATGGAGGGGGGAGGGGGGCATGGATCTTAATTCAGAATGTGTAACTTATTCCGTCCGTCATATAGAACACAAGTTCCAAGATTTGAGATTACTTTTTGCCTACAAATTAGAAATTTACCACAAATTCACAATTAAAGTTCACTTTTAAAATTCACTATTAGAATTCAATTTTAGTTTCTCTTGCAAACCATGCCAGCTGTCACCTGTCGTCCGACCCGCAAGCTGAGGAAGACGAGCGTATTAAAGATGAAAAAAAATTGAAGCGCCATAATAAGATAAAGCTAATGCTTAAAGGCGCCTTTTCACCTTTTCAACTCCTAGATGCAGCGCCGTAGATACTTCGAGCAATATAAACAAAATAGTTTGTAAATTAAAAAAAAAGGAACAACACTTGGCTAGCTGCGCTGTAAATTTTCATAACTAAAACGAGATCACGTGACCCACATCGGCCTATTAGATGACAAAGAATCTGGAACGTGGATGCTGTGTTTAGGACATGGGCAACGCTATCGAAATGGCGAACCGGCGTCTTTAAGAAGGGATGCGGGATTTAAGGACTGTTTTCCTCTACGCTGCATGTGGTCCGATTAATGTTTGCAGTTTTGTAGTGTTTAAAGTTATCACTCGGCTGCTGTTAAGGTTTTTCTCTGTACTTGGAAAGAACATATCCAGAAAAAACTGTTTCAACGAAATGAGTGCCAGCATCTCAGTTGGCATTGTTTCGGGGGGCAGCTAATCTCAACCGAATCAGTGGCGCTTTCAGTGGCCATATTGTCTAACCTAGTCGCATAAACTATTGTGCTATCAAGGTCTGGCCGCTAGTGTACTACAGCTATCACCGTTATTATTAAAGTGCCACTATCACCGATTGAAAATCGTACGAAAATACCGTGGCGCTATCTAGCGGCAGTGATGTTGTTAACCTTTACCTCTTGTCCCAGCTCCACGAGGACGTAGCAAATTTTCACTCTATAATTAAAGGCACATCCGGCCTGCCTTATAACAGCCACGCGCAGAACTCCGTACGCGCATGTTACTATGGCACCGTTTCACGTGACTCTGCGAAGGAATACAATGCCAACTGAGATAGCATACAAAACAGCATCAAGTTAAAGATTGTTTCGTAACAAACCGGAACGACTTTCACATTCTCACACTTTATAATTGCAAAGGATCGTATAATCGCAGGATGCAGTAAAGATAGTTCACAATGTTCTACAGAAAATCTCCTAGACGCCACATTTTCAAACGGATTTTTTTAGCAAGGGATTGACTAACGGTAAGTAAATAGACCGTACTTGATGTGGAGGAATGAGAAAAATGGCGTTGGGAGGATTGTACCTTTAAGGAGGAACGTGGCTTGTTTGCTTCGTTAGGTTGAATAGGAACGGAAAACGTGCTTTCACATTTCTTCCAATTTTGATGTTTTGCAGCTTTTCTGTCTTTTATTTTATTATTATTATTATTATTATTTTTTTATGGGTCTGCAATTTATTACTGTAAGTATTGACTATTTGCCTATTATACATGATTCAACAATTCAAAATTGGTTTTGAACGATACCAATTGTTGACTATATTTTGACTATATTAACTATAAATTGACTATAAATTGTTTGTTTTTGCTTTACTCGTGTTTTTTTTGAGATTGATTTATATATTTCAATCTTCTTTGTATTCTGTTTTTATCTCCCTTTTCATAAATTTGTTGTGTTTGCATATATATATATATATATATATATATATATATATATTTAACGATGCACTTTTTTTATTTTATTTCGATGTGTTTTGTTGTTGTTATTTTGGCGCCTAACCTTTGATTCTGTGTGCAAAAGTGCTATAGTTAGTTCAATTGTTTTTCTTTGTATGATACTCTCAAACCACACGCGAGCATTAGCTCTCGTGGAATGAGTGTTTGCTTTTGTGCTTATTTTGTTACCTGTGGCGGATGAATAAACTTACTTACTCTTAAGTGAGTAAAAAAAATTACTTATTTTAGTTTTCCTGGAATGACGACTTCAATCACCGCCGCGTATGGTAAAGAATTTCTCCTGTCGAAACGATTTTCGCAGTCACTTCTCAACTCACATCATTGACGGTTTTCGTAGCGAGCCGTCAGAGCTAAAATCGCGTCCATGATGAAAACTTGTAGCTTCTCAGTCCTAAGGAGTGGATTTGAGCATTGCTATCTAGTGTCGATCCCGTTGTTGCGAACTGTTGCTATTTTAGAGTGGGGGGGAAAAAAAGAAAAGGAAAAACCGGGGGAAACCTCACGGGTGAAGTGGCCCGTTACGGCTACCGTATATTCGTCATCACGGATGACGAGTTTGTGAAGTTTATGGCTTGTGTACCGTATAAACTAGAGTTTAATTTATTTATTTACAAGCCAAAATACCAAGTTGGCGGATGAGGATCCACACGTGAACGTGATCGTAAAATTTAAAATTAACATCTGCGACCGCAAAGCAGACTGTATGGCGTGTGTTATGGCGGCGCGTCCCTACCGTGTTTGAGGAAAAAAAAAAAAAAAGAGTTCAACAAACTTTTAAAAAATCCCCCATCACGCAAGTTTGGATTTCGACGAAGTGTTGCAGCGTAGGAGTTTGTTTAGGCTTGAGTGTTTGGTTGTTTGGCGGTTGTCAGGGCCTGCTGGATTGAGATTAGGAGGCCGTAGCAAAAGCGTTTGTGTTTTAAACCTCGGCTGGCACCTCGCGATCTCGCAGCAGTCTCGCGTAATCTCGTGTATGTCCCCTAACGACTCGCCTTTACATTCCCGCTGCTAGAACTTAAACGCGATGGCAAAGGTGTCGTTGCCGTGGTAACAACGCTTTACCTGGATCAACTAAATTAGACATCGTTTCAGTAAATGTTTGCAGCCTTACAATCCGTTACTATAAAACAAAGAATTCCAACTGACGAAACAATTTTCCCAGTCGATTCTGAACTCGTATTATTGAGTTTTCGTTTCGAGCCGGCGGAGCTAAAACCGCCGCCATGTTGGAAACAGGCAGAGCTAAATCGGCCGCCATGTTGAAGGCCGGCAGCGCTAAAACCGTCGCCATCTTGGAATTTCAGATGATTTCTAGCTTGTAACTGCGAGAATTCAAAGGCAAATTTATATCCGAAATATTTTTTCTTGCACCCTATACGATATATGGCAGTACTTAGTTGATACTCAATAGAGCGACTTGGAATTAGGCCCATTTTTCTATTCGGCCTATTTTTTCTCATATTAGGCCTATTTTTCTCATATTAGGCTTATTTTATCACATATTAGGCCTATTTCTCTGATATTAGGCCTATATAGTTCTCTGATATTAGGTCTATTTTTCTCATGTCAGGCCTATTTTCCTCATATTAGGCCTGTTTTTTCTCATATATTAGGCCTATATTTTCTCATAATTAGGCCTATTTTTTATTTGTGTTAGCGAGTATTCACTAGCAAAAAGGGCCTAACTTGGTTAAAAATGAAACTTAATTAGCTTGGTGTTTATTCGTTGGCCTCGAATGACATCACTATTTTCTGAAGATGATCACTTTTTGGCCAGTACATGGGTTAGGCTTGATGCGCCATGTAGATGACTTAGTCGCAGCCATTTTTACTCTGATATCAGTAATTTGATTGGCTAAAACTTGGTGAGTTCTTTCACCCTTGTGAGTTTCGCTTGCAAGTGTTGTTTCTGATTATAGAGCAGTGACACGACGTAGTATTATTGTATATAACTCTATGCTGGAGCCTTAATGGGTTAGCTGCAAGGGGCACTGCAGAGAGAAACAGAAGGGCGTCATACTGAAGACGATGCTGTGAAGAGTGATTTCTTAGACCTAAATCGCGCGATTTTTGTTGTTGGAGAAAACAACGTTATTTTTAAGCCTAAGAAATCCGCTCTTCCGTTGTTTTTCCCTCCATTTTTGTGTAGTGCACCTTGTAGTTATGCCCTCCAAAGCCCATACTGGTGCCAATATGGCGGCAAATGTCACTGCTCTATACTGCCGCCTAACTCAGTATAGGACAGAATCACCGAAACAGTAAAAAATATTTCCTCGCACGGCAGTTTCCATAAAGCGCTTTCCCGAGTGCAGAGTTTTTTTTTTCCCCACTCTGAAATCGCAAATATTCGAAGGTACTAGCAAAAATTTAAGGACCGGAACTAGAGCGGGATAAAAAACGGAAGTCCATAAAAGAGCTGAATTGACGGAAGTGGATGGAAAAAGTAAGTAATCGATCCACCCACCAGTAAAAAAAAAAAAGGCGATCAAAAACAAAAGATGGCGCCCGTGTAGATGGTTACTGTCAGGCACGGAGTAGAAGGGGGCGGGGGCCATTGAAACGATTTTCGCGCCGTCTGGCCGTATATTAGGTCTTCGTAAAACGGTTGGAACCCTCACATCCAACCCCCATTTTTCACTTACCCACACACGCCCGTACGCCCCAACGCCCATCAAGAACAGCTGTTAGAAGGGCGGCCTCTTAAACTTTCTCATCTAATATCGTCAGTCCCGCACTTATATCACAAGGAATGGGGGTAGGAGATATATAAATATATAGGGTATGAGGGGAATTGTTGGGTTTTTGGGGGGGGTTTTTCGGGGGGGGGGGGGGAGGGGATAAAAAAGAGACTTACGATGGACCCCCATTGAAATGTAACGGATTGCACTAAGGTCTCTGAACTGAGATATGTACAGCTACATATCAACAGTGGTAGAAGTTGCGGACATGAAATAATGGGGGAATTTTTTCCCCCTTGTAGTTTTGTCCAGTTTACGCCGTAATAGACTAGCAGAGAAAAATACGAAACTTGGGTTGACGGTTTCGTGTGGTATTAAACTGCTGGAACTGATCAACACCACAATTTTGGGTTCCGGACATTTTCGCGTGATATGGCGCCACCTTAACGGCAACTAAAGTTGGGGCCAGCTGTGGAGAAACGTGATTTCAGAGCAGGGACTGATCATGGACTACTTACAACT
>JAHWFP010031561.1:0-10417 GCA_023313725.1 Lithobius niger
TGCCCATTTGGGGCGAGTTAACCAGATTAAAGTTAAGTTAAGTTAAGATGACGACACCATTTTCCAGTACAATTGCAGGATACTGACTTTCCTCCTTTCTCATCAATCTGACGTGCTTCCAGAATTCCCTGGCCGAGTCTGCGATTTTAGTATTTAGATGGCAATAAAAATGCTGCTTTGCAGTTTTGTAGGCACTGGAATTTTCACCCTCAGTTCTTTTAGTCTTTCAAGCATCACATCAGTCTTTCCCAACCTATGCATGGTCTTCCTAAGCCTGTTTGCCTTATTCATACCTTTGATAAGAGACTTGTTGATCCAGGGCTTGTTTCCACGAGTAATGGCTTCCCTTTTGGGGACATGATTCATAATGACAGATTTTACATCCTCCTCAAAAAGTGAACAGTTCTCATCGAGTGACCTATCATGAAAATGCTCACGAAAGGACTCGAATCTTTCCATACCTTCAACATCAGCTCTCGCATAATCATAAAATGTGTACTTCCTACTTGACCTACGCTTGATATCCACATTCATCTCAACAATAGCAATCTGATGGTCACTGATTCCTTCTCTGATGAAGCTATTAGTGTACTTATCAGGAAACGAAGTAAAAAGAAGATCCAAAAGTTTTGCCCACAAGTGGGTTTTGTCACAAGTTGTTCTAGCGAAAAATTAGCCATTAAGTCCTGCAACTCAGTGAAAAGAGGACAAGCACCTCTAAGAACAGGTACACGTTGGCTCCATGTAACGTCAGGGAGATTAAAGTCACCTCCAACAATTATTTCACACTTTCTATTTGCCATCACAGTCATAAGACGGGTTTGTAGAACTTTGAGCATCGAGTCATTTTGTTGGGTACGATACAAACCAAAAACCGCCAAGCCATTATGTTTCTTACTAATCCAACAGCCACAAATTTCTTCACAGCAATCCTCCAAAACTACTGCTTCACTATCAATCACCTTGTTGACAGCCATCATCACTCCACCTCCCCTACTGGGCCGATCCTTTCTGTACACGTTAAAGTCCGACATAAGAGGTTCAGCAGTGTTTATGTCCTCAAGAAGCCAAGTCTCGGTGTTAATAATAATCTGCGGATTTTCTTCTTTGATTAATAGATCAACCTCCACTTGCTTATTCTTTAGACTCTGGAAATTAACAACCATCACTCTTAGGTAGTCGGTATGCAGTCAGTTGGATAACTCGGAGGTTTTATCAATGCTAATACTAACAGTACTTCGTTCATCAACACCTTCACTAGTTTGATGCTCTTCCCACTTCCTTTTTGATTTCTACTCTCTGTTTTGGTGTGAAGTCATGCTTGACCACCCTTCCATCTCCAACAGATGTCAGTCTCCTAGCACCTCTAACGATTTGAATGTTGGCCGCAAGATCCTTCAGTTTAACTTTCACTGGGCGGCAAATTCCTGCTTTCGCCAGCCCTAATCTGGAAATATGTCCAATATCACCCACCCCTAGGTCAACCCCTGACTTTTCCTTGATGTAAGCAATGAGGTTACATCTATCTTCCTGGATCCTTTCAGCGGGTAGTTCCTTGGTTGAAGCCGGAACCCCAAAAACAATGAGGTTGGTTTTTCTAACTCCCTCTCGTCTCGTTCCTTGATTTCCTCCAGGGACTCAAGAACAGCCTTTTTTTGCCACCAGCACTTTTCCTAATGCATCCGCGCAGCTTTCTCGCCGCCCCATATCAGTTGAAGATTGGGCTAGGCCGACCCTTGACCGTTCAGCTTTCATCAGATCCCATTCCTTCTTGATCTTTTCTACGACCGCCTCGAGGGCTTGACAATTTTCATCCTGCATAACTTGTCTAGCAAGGACTGCTGATAGCCTTTCATTAATAGAAGTAAGCTTACTGTCAAGTTTAAACAGGCTTTTCTGCTGCTTTAGGGACGGGCCACAATCTTTACACACCCACAAGATATTAGGTTTTACGAACACCTTAAACTCTTCTTTGGTCTGACTGACACAACCTTTGTGGTAGTTCCTCGTGCAAACCTCACACAAGACAAAGTCTTTCAACTCTGAGAAGTCCGCAGGACACTTGGCACACTTATTTGCATCACTCATTTTAGGTTTGGCAAATGCAATAATTAGCGAGACTAAAATAGCGAGAACCAGTAAGTGAGCCACATAAGGGCATGGAAAAACAGCAGTAGAGCCTCAGTAAACAGTTTACTCAAGCAAAATCAGCACCATGAAATTAGCATTAGACAGGTCTCTCCCCAAGGTGCAACACACATGCAGCATGGGTCCACTACCGCATAAGCTCCGAGCAAGATGGCCGGCCTATCTAGATTCCGGCGCGTGAAGTTTAGAAAGGGTTACGATTTTGGTTGTGGTTTCTGATGGTATATGGTTAGTTTAGGTTAGGTTAGGTAAATTTGGAAAAAACTGACCTCATTTTCGAGAAACAGCGACCTTAATTTACCCTTTTACGCTAATGGAGATAGTACAACCAACGTATACAGATCGATGGTGGACGCGCTTGGAGCCGCTGTGGAAGTGGCTCCGATAATATTCACTTACACTAAATTGTGACCCAATTTACGTTATACTAATGCAAATACAGCACCACAAACTTCGCACTTTTCAGTTGACCGGGCATCAAATAGTCACACGTAATGTAACTGATTCATGTTCTGCTTCGCAATAAACCGTTTCATTGCCAAGGCTCTCAAGTCATCTCATTTCGTGCTTGTCTGGGATCATCGGCAATGGGCAACCCAGCACAGCCCAGCAGTACGAACCCTGTGTATAAGCAAGCTACCCTGTCTCATACAAGGATTTCCAGAGAAATTCCTAATCATGATTAATATAATCAAGAGGAGAATTTGTGACTGAGACCCATACTGAAACGTCTTGGATACATTCACATTAGTTCAGTCTTAGTTTATAGAGGGTGCCATGTGTTTTATGTGGGAATTTCTACTCAGTTGTTAGCCTAAAATTAAACTAAACTAAACGAAACTAGCTTATATTTAATTATTATTTAGCTAGCTTAGTTGTAATTTAGTTTACTTTAGATTTGGGCTGAAAAATTAGCAAAAATTACCAGATAGAACATGTGGCGCCCTCCGAAAACTCGGACTGAATTAATGGGGACGAATCTAACGTGTTTCAATAGGGAGTTACAAATTCTCCTCCCAAACCCTATAAATTCTTGATATAATTATGCAACGTTACCACCAGATTACCACGTCATTGATTCAGTCAAAGACGATTACTCGTAGACGAAGTGCGTGCTGCTTTTAGTTATTGTATAGTTTAATTAACCGAACCATGTTAAAATCGGTCATCACTAGTTAGCTCCACTGATTACCAAACCTCGCCGCGTAGCTCCCCATGCAACCATACTATCAGTATATTTTGCCAGTATGAAACACCGTCTGAGGGGGCGCGCTTCGCGCGCTTATCATATACATCGAGAATTTGTTTAATCCTAAAACGTATGATGCAAGCATTTATGAAACAAAAAAAGTTACCCAAGTTGTGATCAAGTCAATTAACGCGCAATTCATTAGTAGAGTGCTAGGTAGCGAGGTTTTCGGTAACCAGTGGGGCTAACGTAAATTGACTTGATCAGCAACTTATGTCTCTTCTCTGTTTCATAAATGCTTACATCATACATTTTAGCAAAAGCAAGGTTTTAGTATTACACAAATCCTCGATGTATATGATAAGTGCGCGAAATGCGCCCCCTCAGACGGTGTTTTAATACTGGTCGTCTGGTTGCATGAAGAGCTACGCGGCGAGGTTTGGTAATCCGTGGGGCTAACTAGTGTTCACCTGTCAGATCACTCAATTTTGGTACTGACCGACGCAGTTTATCATCCGCTTCCCATTTCACACCATAATTTCCGCCGGAAATGTTTTTTAAGTTCTCCAAACACGTTTTGAAAACAAGTAAAACGAGTCTCGGGGTCTCGTCCAAGGTCCCAGCCAGGGAGGGAACATTCGCGTCAAAGCCTGTCCGTGCGTAATCACCGCCGCCAGGAGCCAGTTCGGCGCCACCGTCGATTTGAGAATGACTTCGTTCGTACTAGAGGTGTGCGCTCCCAACAGCCAAATCAAACGAAACTTACGCCGCCGCTGGCAGATTCGGATCCTGTCATCGCGTTTACGTGTTAGTTGGTGTCAAAGAGTTACTAAAAGATGAAGTATACATTTATTTATGCTTTCGAAATAACTGAATTACTTAAAAAAATTGAAACACAATTTGGCAAATTGGAAACATTATGCTTCATTGTAATGTACTTCTTCTTTCAAACTATTTATCTTTGTTCAGTATTCTTGTAAAAAAAAAAAAAACAAAAAAACCAGCTACAAGTCATGTAATGCCCACTAGGGCGCCTTGACTATTCAATAAAGTTAAAGTTAAAGTTCTTGCTTTACATGCTAAAAATGAAATAAAATCAAGTTGGATTATTTCATCTTGCAACAGCAAATGTGAAGTGGAACAGTAGAGCAAAGGGAGGGAGCAGGGTGGTAAGGGGCAGCCCCCTCCCCCACCCGCCCCCAAAATAAACCTAACCCAAACCTTTACGTCCCTGACAAAACGAGCCGAGTGGGAATAAAAATCACGTCGAGCCGATTGGGAAAACGGTTATTTGCTATTTTCTTCAAAACTTTGATGAAACCATACATGACGTATACGACCGACCGGTCATTATAACGGCGGGGGGGGGGGGGGGGGGGGGGCATGAAGTTTTGGGTCCTCTCAAGGGTAGATCGTAAATTCGGACTGACCAACTGGAAGAAAAAAGTCATTTTCTTACCTCAAAAATGGCACTTTCAGCAGTCAAAATTTTTAAAAACGCTTCGCCTCCACCATCATGTTAATGTTTACAAGGTTTTGAAGCTATTAGTACCATTACTGCAAGTATAGTTTTTACAAAGAACTTCTTAGAAAAGCCTTGGCATCTGGTTTCTTGTCTTCTTCGGTCTTTCAAGTGCCAACTATGTTACTGATGTGCGCCCTCAAGCAAAAAGTGTGTTCATCATACTTATTGTATGAATCTCGACAACAGATGGGTGTAAGGAACATTTTATAGAACATTTTTAACCCAACATGTCTTTTCGTTAAAAACGAGACACGCTGTCGGTGTGGAGAACCATTTATTTATTTTGCTACAGCACTAAACCTGGCTACAGGAATCATCTACAGACAGTCGCAATAGGTATACGAAAAGCGCAATTTTTTTTTTTTTTGGGGGGGGGGGGGAGGGGGGTGGGATACATTATTTTTGGATCTTGATTGGGGGAGGGTCATCAAAGATTTGGTAGTCACATTTTCATCCCCCCCCCCCCGGCCATAAAAAATAACCGGTCGCTAAAGCAAGAATAAATATACATTAAAAATAAGGTGGTCACACGTTTTCCTAGTAGGGGTGCAAAGCGAGGCGTAAAATTTGAACCCCCCCCCAAAAAAAAAAATTGTTTACGTTACTGATATGTCAAGTTCAGTTATTCTTCGCTTTAGGTTTTAACAAGTAATAAAATTGGTGTTCTGTGTCGTCTGCTTCCGTTTTTATGCTTGTTGCATCGTCTGCTTTATTTTGCTATCAGCTCAAGATGTGTATTTCGACGAATTATTAGGAAGTTAATTTCAGCCGTTTCAAACTTGACCAAGCTAAAAATGTCAGATTGCAATACCGCGACTTAGTTTAATCAAGTCGTGGTTTGCTTACCTCTTATATTGAAATTAACGCACGCAAATACAACGAAATCAACACCTTTTTCTCAATGAGGTCGCCATCTTGGAAATCCGACACGGAGAAGTAAAGCTGAAAGAGCCATCCCCCGGTCCCAGCCGGCAGCAAATAACTTTTTTTACACGGGCCTTCTATATCCCAGGCGTCTTCGGATCTCTGGCGTCATTCGGATCACATAACCTCAATCCCAGAAGGTCTCTTCCCTCACACCAGCTGACAAATCATATGGTGGAAAACGGCGCCGATTTAAGTGAGCCAAAGCAAGATTAATTCAGCCATTGGAACGCTATTTGCAATGTATTTCACGAAATAATCGGGAGTTGACAAAAAACGATGTTGATTTGGAGCCTAACTTTGCACCGGTTAATTTTGCGTATGTCAACAAACAAGCGGTCGCATTAAAATTCATGCACGCGTCACTGTCAATGTATTAACTACGTTTTGTTTCGCTAATCCAAGATTTACACAAGCTTCAAGGGGCCACGTGTTAATTTAACTATAACCAGTTTTCGCCTCGCTATGCTTTGATTGTGGAAAGTAATAGAACCAGAGGGGGTAGTCTCAAAACAAGCTTTTTGTGACGAGCCCCTGTGATTACAACTGCCGAAATTACGAGACGCTTCTGTCTATTTAACCTTGGCGTCGGTTGGCGTGGTCCAACAGTTTTTCGTGTGAGTTATGTGGTTTATTTCAAACACAAGTGGGGCTGAAACAAACACTCGTCTTATTACTTTATTTTATACTAATTAAAAAAAATTAAACGTGTTAATTCAGTATTTCACAACTATTTTGTTTGTTTGGCTGTTGGGCAGCTGAATTTGGATGGCTTGCCTGCGTTACTTGTTGTTGCCTAGCAACCAGTAGGCGAGAATGTGAATGATGCGTTGTGTTGCGAACCTGGTTTTTTAAAATATTTCTACTGGAGTAAACATTTTCTCACTTCACACTATGTTATGAGAGGAACCATAAATTATCTATCTTCAATGTTAAAATTATTTTATTTGTTTTGCGTAGTCATAACAACGTCTCGAAACGAGATCGTACCACATCATTCCCATTGAATTCAATGCAAATACGTGGATGTGCTCGATCGTCGCCAAAGTCTAGGTCCCTGCCCTAAGCTCGTAATATAGCACTGCCAAATCATATGAAATATATACAGAAGCATCCTTGGCCCAAGTGAGTAGCAGCCAGTATTCGGAGCTAATTCGCACATTTTTTAACAATGAATCGACTTTATCGTAATATTTAATATTTCGCTCGATCGTTCATAGGTGTTAACATGTTTTTTAACAATCTCAAATCAACTACCGTACTCATTTGAACGAGCGTTCACGCGGGTTAGCCTATAACCGCAATGCAGGAAGCCGGAGAAAGTCTTGGCTTATGGGAAGAATAGGTGTCTCCTCACCGATCAATTTCATGTTGGGCTAGAATTACGTAAAATGATAAACTGAACAACATTTTCCCATACCATTTTTGGGGCAAAGGCTTAGTTTGGCCGTCAGAAATTAATGAAAGCCGTACTCTAGCACTGACGGACATACAAGAGTTCAATGTTCCCAGCTGACATCTTTTTCCCGTCAACAGTACAGATAAGTGGGTTGTTATTGTCTGTTTAGTTTGGTTTTGTGGTTATTGTCGTTAGGTTAGGTTATAGGTACCGGCTTCTGTTTGGCGTTTCACTTGTAATGAACTTTTTGGGGTTTGGCGTTTCAATTGACGGACTTTGGCCCAGTTGATGCTTTCCTGCGCGGCGACGTTTGCCTCGAGCCAGCCTGCCGGCAACAAGATGGCGTCACAGCCTACCTCCCGTAATGCTAACTTTGGACCTAAACCACGACCAAACGGTGCGTTTGCCCCAAAAATGGAAGAGGAAAACATTATTCAGCAAGTAATTCTTAGTCCATTAAAAAAAAAAAAAAAAAAAATCGGACGAGAGACACTTATTCTTCCCATGTTCCAAAGTCTTCAAGTTCATCTTCCCGTGAACGCTCGCAATGAGAAGTCGATTCATTATTGAAAAATGTGCGAATTAGCTCTGAATACTGGTTGCTACTCACTTGAGCTGGCTTGAATCGGTGCCGTTTTCCGCCATGTTTGATTTGCCAGCTAGTGTGAGGGCAGAGAACTTCTGAGAGCGAGGTTACGTGATCCGATGACGCCGGAGATGCCTAGGATCCAGACGGCCCGTGTAAAAAAAGTTATTTGCCAGCCGGCAGGCCGGCAGCCACGTTCCAGGACAGAAATTAGAGTAGCAGAAAAACGGGATTTCAAGAAAACGGAAAGTAATGTTCCAAACTCTGCTTGGTTCCGTTGCCTCCTGCTTTTTCATGTTTTTTGTTGTTGTTATTGTTATTTCTGTTAGGCTAGGTTAGTTAGGTTTGGTTAGGCTAGGCTAGGTTATGTTTGTTTTGTAGAGTTGTGGAAGAAAAATAATTTCCGATTCTTTTCATTGCTATGGAAATCAGGTTTTCTTGCTCCTCTGTATCCTGGAACATGGCCGGGTGCTGTCGTTTTACGTGTTTTCAAAACTTGTTTGGAGAGCTAAAAAACATTTTCGACGGATATTATGATATGAAATGGGAAGAGATGAAGATCTGCATCGGTCAGTACCAAAATTGAGTGATTAGGCATGGTTCGGTTAAACTATATAATTACCTCTTGAATCATTTCTTTCTTCATGCTCACCTATTTCTTGGTTTCCTATCACTTGGGTTCCGTAGTCAGCATTTGGTCACGTCTGTAGTGTAAAATTAAACAAAAACAATATCTACCTACTCTCAACTAATTTGTAATAGGTGCTTACTGAATAACAGATTAGCAGCGTTCGGTTATAGGGCGCATTTTGCAACAAAGGTATTTTGTACACAACCATTATTCTTATACACATAGCTTTCTACAATGGCAACGTGCAATTGCTGAATGGTGTAAGTGTAAGCACAAATGCATTCAGGGTCGTCTACAACAATACCCAAGTATCAAATTCGAGCACAACAATACCCAAGTATCAAAGTTTCCTTCAACAATAAATTCTGCGTCGATAAACGATAACGCAGTAGACAAAAAGTAGCTGACTAAAACAAACGCATTAAGTAAACAGAGCTTGTTTAAAAAATACAGGACCATTTTTACCAGAAAGAATGTAACATATATATTTGGGCACAAATCTAGTTTACCACAAACCCCCAAATTTTAAGAAGAAAAAAAAAAGACTTACCTTATTGTCGTCGTAAGGCAGATTAAAGTTGATTCCAATTTCCAAGGCTGTGGAAAGGAGGTTTAAGGCGAAAAAAAAAAAAGACGCCAAATCGCTTGTTTTTTTTTCGAGGCAGACGGCGCCGCGCAGGAAAGCATCAACTGGGCCAAAGTCAAGTGAAACGCCAAACCCCAACCAGTTCATTACAAGTGAAACGCCAAACATAAGCCGGTACCTATAACCTAACCTAACCGACAATAACAACAAAACCAAACTAAACTGACAATAACAACCCACTTATCTGAACTGTTTACGGGAAAAAATATCAGCTGGGGGCATGAGCGGGCTTCCGTGCACAGCCCCACGAGCGAAAACGAACACCGTATAAATGTACGGATTGTGGTAAAGTACTGATGGGGTTTAAACTGTGTTCCGCGCCTCCCACAAAAAAAAGGAGACCATATATGAGAGTATAGGGTAAGTACTAACAGAATTCAGAGCTTTTAGAAAATTGTGGTAAAGTCAACTTTAGCCTATATTTGGCTTATGAGGATGCATTGTTAGGAATAATAATAATAATATCACATACACAGCCAGAAATTACAAAATTCTGAGACCGCACATCAATAAATCAAGAACTCAAAGTTATTTCACGTACAGGCTTATTCCGTATTGGAACTCTCTTCCCGAACATATCGTCACAGCCACTAACATAAATACTTTTAAAAATAACTGGGACCAGTATATAGCAAATCAGACAAATTGGCAACATGCCACCTATAGTGAAGTTAAAAACGAATTCCTAAACAGTTAAATTTCCCAAATATCCACTAATTGAACATTTCTAAACTGGTATTGCATGATGTGTTCTGTGAACTTTACATACTATGTAATAATGTATTGACGTACACCAGTTAAGTTGACTTAAATGCATGAACATTTACGCATGATACGCATGTAGAATTGATAATCTTATATACTACATGAACTTATTGCAAATGCTTTAATAGTATGGATTTGAAATGAAATGTATATATCTTGATAATTGATTGTTGAAAACAGATTGTTACGCACAATTTCAGAATCAAAATGCTGTACCAGTATTCTTGCAAATTTTCAACAGACCGACGACGTCTGTCTTCATCAGGCCTAACCTACACAACTCAAAACTTTTGTCAACTACATCGTCACCGTGGAATTCAGCGTGCGAAATCTGAGCACGTGCATGGTGTGGCCTCCTATATTTATCGTGCTGGTTCATCCACTGCTTTGCGAGTCGCCTGGAAAACTCATCTCTAAGGAGGAAACGAATTCCCGGATTGGATGGGCCTTGAGTGTTCATCAAAACAGCGTCATTTTTAACATGTTGCTGGATCGCCAGGGATTCCAGTACCCTCAAAGTGCCGATCATGTGGGACATTTGATTTTAGAAGTGTAGTGTAGTTCTTCCCCAGCCAATATCATGCTTTGTCATCATGTGATGGGT
>JAHWFP010031562.1:0-12582 GCA_023313725.1 Lithobius niger
GACTACCACTACTTGAACTCCTGGATAGATGCGGGCAATTCTTCATTGCCAAGAACCAATGAGGTGTTTCATTTTCTCGCTGGGGTTAAGTTCACTTCGCTCTGCCGCTGAGGCACATTTGATGACATTCATGACATTCATGTTTCACCTTCCTTTTGGCGTCAAGACGGCCAGTCAAGCCTTCCAGAGGGCCATGACATAGATCCTAGGGAACCTAATCAGCAATGTATGCATTGTATATATTGACGACATCGTTGTACTGACACGCACGTAGAAGGAACACTGCTGGACATTGCAAGAAACCTTCCAAAAGATTAAGAGCAATTGGCTTCAAGTGGACATGGAAAAAAATGTCAGTTTGGCATACCTGAACTAAAAATCTTCGATAGTCAGAGTTACCGCAGAGGAAGTGAGTTAAGAACCGAACATGTGATGGCGATAAACTTCTCGTCCAACCACTAGAAAGAAACTAAAAGCCTTCTTGGGATTATGCGGCTATTTTCGCAAATTGAGCTGTAATGGCCCATTTTTCGACTATTGCAGCACCACAACACCACCTTCCAAGGAAAGATCAAGATTCAGATGGAAGTAGAGGCACCAAGGTGCCTTCGACATGCACCCTTACCTTACCTTGACAACATGCATCCTTACCTTACCTCATTCAAACTTTCATCATGAAATCGGACATGTCCATGGAAAAAATGTGTGCGATGCTGACCGAAAACATCAACGGTGACGTAAAAGTCATCGAGTATTGGAGAAGAATTGTAAACGACAGTGGGGGAAAAGTACCCAGTTTTTGAGTTGGAAGCACTCGCATCAATCAAAGCTATTGAACACTGGGAAGCATACCTGGCAGGCTTAAGATATCTTGTTGTCATCGACAACTTTACACGAAAACGGATTCTCTCGAAAATGTTATCGTAACGAGTGGACAGGTGGGTATGGTTCACAGGCTAGGCAAGGGCAACATTGTGGTAGATGCAGTATCTCGCAACCCTGCTCCGGCACATTCAGAAAACGACGAGGAAGAACAACACGTTCAGGAGGTAAAGCCACAGCGACAATCACTCCCAGACAGATTAAAACAAGTCGTCCAGGACCAGGAGAGTCGCCAACACACCATTACTCTACATTCGAACCGAACCAGAGGTGGACATTAGAGATAAACAACAACTGAAGATGCCTCAGACAGACAACGCCATTGGCATGAGAATCGTCAATACTCTGACTCGACCAGTAATCGCAGGCAAGGAAGAAACCTACAACTTCGTCAACAAAATCAGAAAGTGCTACACATTCAACGAAGAGGGCAGCCTTCTTTACATCGATCCCCATGCACCAACCAGACAATACCTGGAAAATGCCTGGAGAGTCTACGTCCTAAGGAAATTATGTAACACCTACCTCAAAAACTGATAGTACCATAAGCAGGCAGGTCACTTGGGAATCATAAAAACAGTGCGAAGACAGCAATCACTGGCAGCACTTGTTTTCCGACTGTAAGGCATACGTCCACTCATGCCATGTCTGCCGATGGCCAAGACCTCTGAGTAACAAAGATCAGAGACAAAACCAGGTGGGGCATGTGGCTGTGATGGCCAAACTATCCAAGATAGGGAGGAAGATGCATCCGGTTTTCCCAACGAAGAACCTCGACATGATTGGCATCGACTCCTTCGGGCCTTCCCAGAAACTATGCATGGCCATAAGTTTATAATGACCACGATGCACTACTCCTCAAAATACATATGGCTGATCTTGCTGATACCAACAGAGTGCCACAGTAAAGACGACAGCATGGAAACTCCACAAGAAATACTCAATGAAATACGGAGCTCCGAAGATCCTCATATCCAACAATCGTGCAGCATTCATTTCCAAAGTCTTCACTTACCAGTTGGCTCGCAGTGGTATCAACCATCATCGCACCATGGCCTACCACCCACACCAACAGGAGAATCCCAAATCTCTTGTCTTCAAAGACTTCAGCCATTCAGAATATCAAATCACAGATTCAAGATCTCAAGAAGACTTTACAGTACAGTGCTACGTAAACCCATGAACTAAGCCTCAGCTAGGATTGCAAATACCATCTCCTATTGGACTAAGCTATATCCTCGGGGTTCAAACGCCCTCTTGAAATGAAATAAGACGCACCTTCAGGGCACAAAAATATCTTCCTGCTAAGAAGCAAGCGAGTTTCTGCACTAAATTGCTCAAAAACTGCGTAACGCAGGCATTTTTTATTAAGGGAAGCACACAAATAAACAATGTCACATGCAAACTTTGAATTTCTTAACACAACTCAGTTTTTAAAGCAATTGAAGAGCACGACGGACATGAAAATTCTGTAACCCTGGGTCTCTCCCAAATAAAACGGATGCTCCACTTTCGAGGAAAGGGGGGAATGTGTGGGTGTCAAATCCACAAGGCTTTGCTGCTACTCACACAGTCGGCCTTTTCCACTCCCGACTGAGCCTGCGGGTAGAACACAACAGGTCTGATATGGATCACTAAAATGGGGCAGCATTTATGATGCGTGTAAAAATATTTGATAAAAAGAGAATGCGAAGGTGGCAAGGTAAAAACTAAAACGAGATAAAACTATATAAAAGCTTGAATACAGGTAAAAAATAGTTTTAAACCTTTTTTTTAATTAAAAAAAATGCATGACCAGTGAAAAGGTGGGATCGAATTAGGAAAGGTGGGTTAGGATTACAACTACCTTACCACCAAGGTTAGTCCTGCCAGGGACACAAAGGTCCCCGATGGTATCGCCAGTCGAATGGAAAAGAAAGAGAAGGGTGGATGTCCAATTGTTATAAAACAAAACGATGAATAAAATAAGCAAAAAAAATGTACAAAGCTTAAAAGTTTTTACATAAGTTGATCATCACATTAAAAATAAAGCAATTAATAATAATAAAAATAACGCATTTACCACAATAGTTGATAGTTGACATTAGGGTTGTGAGACGCTGACACCGTACCAGTGCAAAAATGAAGGAGAGACTATGATGCTCTCTTAATGAAGGCAGACAGATTTTCCATCCATAATTCTTTCTGGGAGCCGTACTCCGAATCCATACATACCGTTCTAGAACGAAGGGCATTCCAAACGGGGACTACCCACACCGCAAAAAAGAATCTTTGGCAGTCAAGTCTGGATCCCCTAGTCTCAGGTTTCCAAGGGTGACCCCTGGTATTATGAATACATGGTGCTAGGTCGAAAAAAGGAAGGTCGATCGAGATTAAGTTTCGAATAATCATGTATGTCAAGATGAGGTCAAATCTTAAACGGCGCAATTTCAGAAGCTCAAGTCCCGCTCTTGAGAGACGTTCTATATGATCAAAATTTCGGAGTCCTGGAAGGCACTTGGTGAATCTTCTTTGAACGGATTCGATTAAGTCGATGTCTTTAGCAAGATATGGGGACCACACAAGAGAAGCATACTCAAGTATTGGGCGGATAGAGACCTTGATCGCCCACACCTTGGTTTGTAGATGGCCAGACGTGAAGCATCTATTAACCACCGCCACCCGGTGGAACATACTTTCAAACAGTGTAGGGAAGACTTAAAGTCACCGGGGAACCAGATACCCAGATCCTTGATTTCGTTCACAAAGGGAGAGTCTCTCCATCAAGCAAATAGTGATAGTCTGGGCATACTGATCTAATATGCATGGACTTACATTTCAAAGTAGACAGAGGAAGCTGCCACTAGTTTGACCAGCTGAGGACGTTTTGGATATCTGCTGCGATCTCGAGTGATTGACCCGGAGCCAAAATTTCAACCCCAATTTTGACATCGTCCGCAAATTTTGCACCATATGGGGTTGAATTTGCCGAATTAAGATCATTTATATAAACCAAAAACAATAAAGGGCCAAGCACCGAGCCCTGGGGAACGCCGCTAGGGACACTAGCCTTATTTGAGAGAATATGTTCAACATTCGTTTCAGATATGGCCAAGATGTCTCAGGCAGTTCTACAGTCTTGTCATGCTCCCGAAATAAATCTGTTTTTGAAGTTAAAACGTCTTTGCAAACCCTAGCATTGCTCAGGGAGAGGGCTATCCCGGGAAAAGAGCCCCTTCTCAATAACCTCGACAAGATATGGATGACCAGTGTGCAAGCGCCTCTCAGTTGGCCCTAAAGGAAATGTGAATTCGAAAGCACTTAACGATCAGTCAAATATTAAAAGTCAACTCCTGACAACACAAATCATGCCTGATGAAGATGAACGGGTAACGCTAACAACAAGTAAACCGGGTTATTAATCGAAAATTCACTGTTAACACGTATGCTATGTTTTAGCAGAACTTTGAAAAACAGCGTATTCCAAACGCATGGCGAGTTTTAGCATATAAATAGATTTTTTTGAGTGAGGTTGTCTCTCGTAATTCGTGACTCTGTTTTAGGGTAAGTTCAGTAGGGTATTTACATTCTACTGGATAGAGGTCGCTGTTCTGCATCTGTTTGTCCGGTCAGACTGGTTTCTCTTCTGACTGAAAGGCTGACTGAATTTAAAAGCCACCCAATGACTGGCAAATTTCAAACTTCGAATTTCACAAGTGATGCGATCTGTGAACTAGAGTCACCCCTAACGTGTCGTTATAGAAGTCATGTGGACCTAAACTCGCCCAAAAAATCTGTTTGCTTATGTTTTTTGCCTTTTATTCTGCTACTCCTCGCACATATCCAAACGCTCACGTTCTTTACGACTAAAATAGAAACTTGTTTAAACTCGCCGAATTATTTATGTTTTCCTTTGACAAAAGTCTAAATTCTCAAAGTAATAACCTAAATCATTGATATTGAGGGCTTGGGTTCGAACCCCACTTCTGACACCGTTGTATAGTACCAAAAGTGGGATTTGGTAGTCTTTACAAATGAATTTATTTTGTACGAGGCACTGCATCCTCGTAACGATTTTCAACAAACCTTAGCAGCTACTAATCTAGTCTAGTACAAGTAAAGTTCACATAGGTGGACAAAGTAAATTATTAAAGGTCTAAGTTCAACTTCGATACATTGGTTCAGTTACTTGGATGAGTGTAGCTGGAGAAGTCATCAGGGTCCAAACCAGCATAGCCACTGGCGGAAAATGGGTCTTTCTTGAAGAATCACAAGTCAAAAAATGAGCCTCCCAGGTTTTTTTCTTTATCTGTTCAGGAGGTCCCAACAAGGAAGCTCACAAGTCGAAGAAAGGGTCCGAATGACCTGATTGGCTAGTGGACCACTGATGCTTACGGTAAATCTGGATAAAATTGATTGGGTTGATGCCAAAGAGCACTAGGTTGGCGTCGTTTGCTTACATCAGCAGTCAGTGCAGGAAGTGTTGCAAATTGAAGCATGACAAGCTAAGTGGATGATTAAAGAAGCCAAGCCAAAGGCTCAACAAGAGTTAAATAAATGCAGATACAAACCTATTTACGTTGCCTTTGGACCTATACGTTAGGCTGCCTGAGCGGGGAATTGAACCCATGACCTTTGAACCCAAAGGCCGAGGTCCTACCGCTAAGCAATACTAACACTGCCTTTAAAAGGTAACGTCCATAGACAGCATTTAACATGTGCATAGATACACATAAACATAGTTTCCATTCGCCACTGGAGGGATACGCCATGTCGGTATATGTCATTGGTAGGACCTTGGCCTTTAGTTTCATAGGTCGTGGGTTCGATTCCCCACTCTGGCAATCTGACATATAAGTCCAAAAGGTATCGTAAATGGGTTTGCATCTGTATTTATCTAACTGGATGATGTTAAACGTCGAATAAATGAGTTAAACGATTAATAATAATAATAATAAAGAGGGAATGTCTTATCGTACAGATATTGTATTGATACCCGATAATCGAGTCGATACCGATTATTATAGTGAGTTAATTTAAATTAGGCTAAATCAAATATAACAATAATGTTAACGATAATGCAGTTAGCAATTTTTGTGCACTTCATTTTGATGGTTTTTTTCTCCCTTTTTGCTGTTAAAACAATGGACACTTGGGCACAATTTGTGTGAACTTTTGCTTAACATGCAACTTGTGTGAACGTTTCCTGAGCCGCCTTCAACTCATTCAATGGGAAACAATCCTCCAAAGCAGTGGTGTATGCAGACTACGGTGGGTCTCTGGCACAGTAATACAGGTGGGTCCCTGTGCGAAAGGACATTGATGACAGTGTGGCCAAGGAGTTGGGAAATTTTTTGAAAATAGACATTAAAATTATGCAAAATGCTTAACCCTGGATTCAGCAATGGTTTTAAGACTTTGCTTTTTAGTTTGCTTGCATTTGGTGGGCCCCCAACGCAGTCTGACTCTATGGTGTACACGCCACTGCTCCAAACAAGAATCCATGATAACACCAGATCAACTAAGCCCATTCCATTGTGGTTCACTTCCAGTGAAGGGCTTAAACGTGCAAAACTATTCTTTTCACATTGCTGTCAAATATGTACCAGTTGTATCAGCAAAAAACATTACTTAAATCACGAGACCCAGAACATGAGAAAAGACATCCACATACTAGCTGATTCGTTGTGTGCCAGAATCATTCAAGCCCGATGCCTACCCATTACAACTGTGGTGAGCGCCTAATGCACAACTAAATATCTCTTCTATTCCAAAAATCGGTAACTGAGGATAACAGTGGTTGATGGTAAACATTATAAAGGAAAAAGTCGCACTTAGGCTACCAAGACATGTTGAAAGACTAAAAGTTTTCTAATAAACATTTGAATATTCGGGGACAACCGTTCCCCTTCTTCCAAAGCAAAAGATG
The DNA here is from genome assembly GCA_023313725.1 of Lithobius niger. NCBI lineage: Eukaryota > Metazoa > Arthropoda > Chilopoda > Lithobiomorpha > Lithobiidae > Lithobius > Lithobius niger. The sequence continues at coordinate 6,791 of JAHWFP010031562.1, forward strand.
CGGTAGCTTCAAACTGTCATCTCGAGCTCTGTTGGGAATCGAAACCACCCTCTTTCGAACGTCTCTCTACCACTGATTTCTACAAGTGGATGGGGAGTGTCTTGTTGCATTTAGACAGCTCCCATTGCTTGTCAAGGCTGAGGAGAGTCTCAACAAGATCATAAGTAGGATTTGCCAGATCATAAGAGGCACCAAGTTGAAGGAAAATCTCTTGGTGCAAGAAAGTGTCCTCAGTGAATGTAATTTTGTAGTTCTTGTTTATTTATAGAGGTAACAGTGGTTTACCAAGCGATAAGCACCCAACAACGGTAGTGCATGCAACAAATATTACCCAGCATCTTGGCATCGTCATTGACCGCGACCTGAATTTCTCCAAACACATTCAGGCTGCCGTGGCTAAGGCCTCGCTATCATCTGGACCACCTTCTCAACCCTCCCAAGGAAGACCTTCCTCATGCTGTACCGCAGCAAAGTTCGCGGCATTCTGGAGTATCCAGGCCAAGCATGGTGGGTTCGTTTTGACGAGGACCATGACAAGCTGGAACGTGTCCAGAGACTTGCCACTAAACTTGTTGTGGGACTCAAAAACGCATCCTACCCCGACTGGCTTGCTGCCCTCAAGCTCCCAACACTAAATTACCTTCGTATCAGAGGTGATCTGACATTAACTTACAAGATCCTCAATGGTGAAGATCTAGCAGCCAAGGAATGGTTTACCCTCTCTGCGAGCTCTGCCACTCGGAACAACGGGGCAAAACTTTTTAAGAAGAGATGCAATACGTCCCTTCGCCAAAACACACTTCCTTTCCGTGTGGTTAACACTTGGAACAAACTGCCTCAACACACCATCGAAGCAACATCGGTCTGCAGTTCAAACAGAGACTGGATACCGTGCTCCCTTCCATCATCGCCCCTACAGTTATAAAAACTAGTAGCTTCGTGGGTAACCTGGTGTCAAAAGCTCTTACTGCTGGGTTTTTTTCCATATTCATATTCATATTCATATTCATATTCATAACTAGTCACCTTTGTTGTTAAATAAAGTTCATCTGAATTAGAGAGGCTTTCGGGGGAGGAGAAAAACTGGGAGGGGAGAGAGTCATCAGGGGAACAGAACATCTAAACCAGCTGAAGCCCGGTGATTGATACACTATTTGTAACATTGGGACGGTTTACTCTCTCACGTGTTTGTTGTGGAAGGGGTGTAATCCCGTCTATGTATTTTTGCACCCAGTAGCAGCTGACAAACACTGATTTTCGTTCGCTCACTCAATCAGCGCATCCTCTGACCTTGACTCCATGCACTTACATATGAATATTTCTACCGGAAATAAAGAAATAGGCCTTTGTACTACAAAGTTCAAACCTTTAGCCCTCCAGCTTTTTCAATAGGGTGTCTTAGTTAACCGAGTTTTGCTAACCCTTTTGCTTTAAATAAAGAAGAAATCACAAGGTAAAGGGTAAACAAAGAAAGCAGTCTGCATTAAAGATTGGCTTTGTGAGGATACATGATAACATTAATCTGAGAAAGAAAGAAAAGACAACTGCACAGCAATGTTGCTTTCCCTCCTTGTATGTTTGTGACCTATAGGTCACCACTAAGAAAGTTTGAACAGCTACTTAGCTCGGCTGGAGCCTGTAGCCAGTACCCGCCCTGGTAGCACAGTGGTTAGAGCGCCCGGCTAGTAAACGGGAAGTCCTGGGTTCGAGTCCCAGTCGGGGCAGTTGTCTTTTCTTTCTTTCTCAGATTAGTGTATCATGTATCCTCACAAGGCTTCCACAAGGTTCCATGCTGGAGGTCCCGAGTTCAAATCCTAGACAGGCTTCCACTTACATTGTGATATTGTTAGCAGTTGATATTGTGACATCAGGCTCCTGGTGATATGTAATTAAAAATGATTCTCAACGAGAGGTCCGGGTTCAGTGTTGGTTTCTAGCCGTTAAAAGGAGTGGTAAGCGTTAGTTTACTTAGGTCAGCATTCCTCAAACAAGTTGCGACAAAAGTTGACCAGAAGAAATCAGTATTTAAGTTTCAAATGGGGATGAATTTGTTAAAATGACACTGGTGCGTGTTAGGGATTTTACAACAGTTTATAAATATAACAAATAACAGGCATTAAAAGATTAGCATATGGCCGTCAAATAACGACTGGTTTCACTCTTCCCAAACACACTGTCGTAAATCTTCACTACACTGAATGGCGAACTCTAAGACCAGAGTCCAATTGTAGAACGTAGTCTTGAATTCTGTTGAGGCAATAGTCAAGACATCTACGTTAGGCCCTATAACCTAAAACTTCCTGATTCACAAGGATTGACTTCGGAGAGTGAATAACTCTCGATAGGCATAATGAATGCTGTATTGAACAGGCAAGTACACTAAAAGCAGGAGACATCAAATCGCCGCTTACTCTGTCGAAACCCTACGATATACTACGAAGCATGGTAATAACTCACTGCAATAAATTATTAGGATTTAATTCACTGATCCTACATCACAGAATTCGTGAACTGAAATATAGGCTGCATGACCCATTCATCATAACCAAATCGCGACAGGATGAGTTACGAAAAGTTACGGTAAACTGCCAAACTCCACTACTAAATCACCTATGACAGTACGACCTCCTTGACACATTATAGCCAAGAATAGTTTAGTTTAGTTTAGTTTAGTTTAGTTTAGTTTATACGTAACGAAAGGAATATTACCTTACATGAGTCGATACCATGAAGATAAAATCCTACATGAGTCGATAGCATGAAGATAAAATCCTTTGTAATGGGCGCATGATCCATTACGGAATACGAGAGAAAACCGTCAGTGCAACTCGAGTGAACCACAACAGCTCCCGATCGCAACCAAAACAAACTGCCAGACCCCTGCATCCTAACGACGTCACAGCTAGTCTACGTCACCACAACGGTCGCAAGAGATGAAGTGCTATGCTCACAATACAGTTAAGGACGTCACATATAAAGGAAAATAAAGAATTGCCATAACGTGATACGGTAACTCACTAATAAAACATAACAACTTAAGGAGTAAATAAAGGCAATGAAGATAAATCGTAACGCAAGAACTAACCCAGGAAAGCCACACAGGTAAGTAAATTAACAGATAAGTGTTATAACATAATGAAATAATGAGCATGTCACATCCGTATCCTCCCCACCCACTTTCCTAGTGTCCAGAGCTCCGCACCAAGCTCTGAACAAGAGGACCCTTCCCCAATCCCCATATCTTATTTTTCTTCATTATACCTGTCCGTCGACTACTTTCATGGCGTTATCATGATCAACATGGCATTATCAACGAGGGAATTGCACCTATACTTTTTGACTCTGATGATAACTCCACCACATGTTGCTGTTCTGATGTGGTTTTCACCCTGCCCGAAGTCCGGGCTGCACTTCGTCACCTTAAACCCAGTCATTCCATCAGCGCTGATAGTTTTTCATCCTTTTTTAAACTTCAAATTGGCCATCATGTAGCTACCGCCTTGCAACAGATTTTTCCCCCTTTCTTTTAATACTGGAATTGTGTCTACTGATTGGTCCACTGCGATTGTGGTACTTATCTTTAAAATGGGTAATCCTGCCAAACCACAAAATTACCACCCAATTTCCCTGACTAGTGTCCCTTGTAAAATCGTGGAATCCTTTATTCGAAACGAAGTGATGCTTCACTTTAATAAGCACAATATATCTAAATGACCAATTTGGTTTTCTGCCAGGCAGATTTGCCAACTTTTACTTGTGCTCGATAAATGGTACGAGGCCCTTGATCTCGGTATTTGTACTCAAGTCATCCTTTTTTATTTCTAAAAGGCGTTTGAATCTGTGGTGCATTCTAAGTTGCTACTTAAACTGAGGTCTGCGGGATTTAATGGTAGGCTTCTTGCATGGATCTTGGCTCACATTACGGGACGCACCCAAAGTTTGTTTGTCGAGGATGAGTCATCTCCAGGGTTCCGTTTTGGGACCATTGCATTTTCTTCTATTTCTGAATGACCTCCAAAGCCCAAAACTGTGGTCTCTCAAGAAAAATTTGCCGACAACCTAAAACTCCATGCTCCACTTATCTCACTTGACGATGATTTAATTTTGCAATGAAGTATCGATTCGGTCCATGATTGGTCCATAACTTTGCTGCTCCAATTATCATCCGAGAAATGTCAGTGCTTTGCTTTGAGCTGAGATCGTGTCTTCCCATACCTTTTACCTGCGGTATGAGATTCTTGATGAAAGATTTGACAACTTCCGGGATCTTGGTATTTGGTTCCAGCCCAACTTGAAGCTCACCACACACTGCAACGTTACCACCGATGCGGCCAGGCGTAGATCCTCAGTGGTGCGTTGCTGTTTCAATTCAGGAAATCTTCACACTAGGCTTTGGGCCTTCAAAATCTACTTTTGTCCATCACTCGAGTACGGTAGCCAGGTTTGGTCCCCTCATCAACTCAAGGATATTGACTGGATTGAGTCAGTACAAAGGAAATACACCAATTCACTCCCAGATATGCCCAAAATGGAATATTACCAGCGTCTCAAAATCCTCAAACTGGACACCCTTGAGTGCCGACGCCTAAAGACGACCTTTTATCGACTTAGAAGATTTTACACTCTATGCTCCATATTTACCTTCAATTATTCGAACAGAGTTCTGAGACCAGGGGAAATCGTCTTAAGTTAGTCCTTCCTTGATTTCACACCAACATGTGAAACTCTTTTTTCGCGCTGCGAGTTATACCAGCATGAATTCCCTTTCTGATGAGGCAGTATCTGCCCCATCACGTCTTTCATTCAAAAATAAACTAAACAAGTGCTATCTCAGCCGATTCCTCCTTCACCCAGAACATTCCCCAGTCTTTTCTTAAACCCGACCTTCATCCTCACCTCCTAAAATCTGCACCCTCATCCTCACGTTTTGATTCCGGGTTTGCTATAAGCAGTCTTCAACGAGCCCTTACATTTCCCTTTCGCCCTTATACGAGCAAATAAATGTTTATTATTATTTCCCACCACTCCTTCCCTCCACCTTCCAGTATCCCCTGCCTTAGTATCCTTCCTCTAACTCTCCCTCCCCTCCCCACCCCTACTCGAACATACTTCACTGCCAATCGCCGAGCCCTATTAACTTACCCAGTCCTGCACTACCTCGTAACATATTTGTAGACCCTTTTCACCAGGAATTTGTCAGCCTATCCCCTAATCCTTATCAAAACCAACCTTGGCCACTAGCTCCCTTACCTCAGAGCTCTAATATCCCCTATCCCCTCTAACCACCTCATTGGCTGTGAACCAATTCATCCATCTCCCAAGATCAGCCTGGAAGTGTTCCATCTGTCCCCATTCCTCTTTCTTAAAAACCAATACACCCCCTACAAACAAAGCCCCCTGGACAGCAACACCCTTCCAAAGAATCCTCGTCAGTTTGTAGCAGTTATATCTCACAAAGCTTCTCTCTTCATGATCCCCTTGATCAGCCTCATTTTGCTCGCCATTAAACGACACTTTCATCCCCGCTCTCCAATCAGCAGAGCCGCCCAACATAACCTTCAGCCCCGCCATCTATCCGTTCAGTTCCCCAATATCGTTCGCAAATGTCACCACAGTTGCCCTAAACCCCTCTTCCTCCCCCCCCCAAAAAAAAAAAACCCAATACCAACCAGTATCCACAATCGCCCTTTCCAAATCTCGAAGGTAAATCAGAAAGGGCAACCAGCGAGAGTGAAATCTCTGCCTAAGACCCTTCCTGTTCTCAACCCACTCCAACTCGACTCTATTCCAAA
>JAHWFP010031562.1:12592-23978 GCA_023313725.1 Lithobius niger
AAGACCCTTCCTGTTCTCAACCCACTCCAACTCGACTCTATTCCAAAGAGCCTTATATCTCGCCCCTCCATCATACAGCCTCCAAATCAACCTAGTGTATCCCTCAACCCCCCCCACCCCTTCTATTTCCTTCCACAGAAAGTGCATCTCACACCATCATAAGCCTTAGCAATATCCAGAAAAGCTTCCCACAAACTCATCCACTCCTCATTCATCTGGGTAATGATAAACACATCATTATCCATTCTCTAACCTTCCTAAAACCATTTTTAACTTCCTCCAGTGACTGGCCGACTTACACTTGTGCCTTCTCTAAGTGAACATCATTGTATCCTCAACCCCCAAATTAGTCAGAACCAGCCTGTTATTAGCAAGAAACTCCTCACTAAACTCCCATATACGATTATCAGCGCCTCTCCATTCGGCCAGTGTAGCAGTGAAGTCCCCAAAGTGACAGGGTCAAAATCCTCCCACCAGAGTTCCCAAACAGCCCGCTCCAACTGCTCTAAAATCTCTTCATTCAAATGCCCCCTACCACATCCAAATAAACTACCCCAGCCACCACCTTCCTCCAGCCAACATTAGCCACCAATGCTCCTTCCGCCATACTATTCCACTCCCCAACCCCTCCCTATAAAACCTACCTCCCCCACCTCTCCGTTCCTGCCAACCCACTTCCATCCCTTCCACCCTGGCCACTCTTCATCATTCCTCAAGTGTGTTTCTGCCACTGCCAAAACATCAGACCTCCCCTCTTCCCTCCCAAGGTTGATAAAACTATCCTGGAAGCCCTCTTCCCCTCCTAAACTGACCTCCTCCCATTCCCCTCTCTCTCCCTCCCTCGCTTCCAACCCCAGAGTCCTTTCCTCCTTCCTCTACTTCCCGCTCCCCCAACATATCTTTTTTTTCCAAAAAACGCCATCCCTTCCACCCTCCCTATTTCCCTCCAGACTCTGTCTGCTGTCTCTTGGGAGTAGTGCACTCCATCTGATTACCAATTCTCCCTCATCCACATCCCCCTGGTGTCAGCACACTCCACCTCTGGCCCCAATCCTCCTCAACGGTCTCCTTCTCTTCAAGCCCCTCCTTGACACTGATTGCAACACTGGCTACATGGCGCTTCAGTCAAATTTCTCAACTGGGTAGTACAGTAATTTTAATTGTCGCACCCATGGGCATTATGACAATCTCCACAGGGTGCAGGACACGAGAAGAAAAAAACGGTTAATGATAAGAAAAACGTTTCACTTTCTTTTCCACTTCAATTTTTTTCTTAAACCCTTCTAGGTGTTCAACCATGTGGCATATGTAGCAACAATGCCACATTACTTCATGGAACAACGCACAGTATCTAACGTCATCTGTGGATGGCCACAGTACGTTTAACCTTCCCAGTAAAGAACCAAGCCAGGTGACATGTGTACAAACACGTGTGTCTGCTTCTGTACTTAAACTCATGAATTGCCATAAACCATATCATTTACCCCGTTACTCATTGGTGTCTGTTCTAGTGTTATATTAGACTAATCGGCCACCCGGCCTAGTAAATCACAATGCCACAAACCACAAGCCTCTTTCAAGCCATTCCAGTTGAGGCAGTTTCAACAACAAAAAAAGATAATCTAGCATAGTCTCTGCAAGTGTGTTGAAAACCCTCCTTTTTAGTAAGATCGTGTCTTCCAAAAAAATAGGACACAGCCCAAAAGTGATCACGGTCCACAATAGTGTGGCCGTTAACAATATTTAAAAATAGGTGAAGCTGGTGTTCCATCCCATTAGGCAAGAGTAAAGCACAACTCTTGCCTAAAATCTTTCTTATGAGTCTAGTTACACGCCTCTGTACTCTCTTCACTTGCTCCACTAAAGAGGTAGTGTATGGTTCCCAAACAGCTGATGTGTACTCAAGTCTTGGCCTGAAAGGGCTTTGTATGCCGCCAAGTGAGTAGTTTCAAAGCATCCCACAATACCCTGTAAACAAATCTCATCATTTTCTCCACACCTTTAATAATATCTGATACATGCAGATTCCATCGCCATTCATTGGTCAGGTGCACACCTAAACACTAAACACTAAACACCTAAACACTATAAGTTAGTGACTCTGTTGAGCACCTCCCCACCTAAACTATAATCATACAGCACTGTATTATTGACCAGTTTTCTTGTGAACGACACAACTTTAGTCTTGGCACGATTAATCTTTAAATTCCACTTCTTACACTAGTTCCAAAAGATAATGGTGCATTTGAAAAATGATCCAAAACATCTTTCAGGAAGAGAATGAAAAGCAGAGGACCATACACCGAAACCTGTCGTACGCCAGAGGTAACCTGCTTTGAATCAGATGACAATCCATCAGCTACTACAACTTGTTCCCTAAATCCAAGAAAGTCTGATGTCCAGTGTGAAACTCCATCCCCAATAGCATACACAGCCATTTTGTGCAACAGCAGTTGATGATCCACTGTATCGAATGCTTTTGAAGGGTCAAAAGAGACCATGTCACCCTGCCCTACCTGGTCCATGAAGTGCTGAAAGCCAACAGGCATTTGTTCGGAAGAACCTCCTCTCCTGAAACCATACTGTGCAGGTTGTAGAAATTTGTTTCCTTCCAGGTGTTTGCTAACACAAGACATAACAATGTTCTCCAACATTTTCACCGCCACAGACCCTAGATACACAGCTCAGTAGTTCCCGGGATGATTTTATCTCCTCCGTTACTGTTATGTAGGGAACTACTACCCTAGCAAACTTCCAGTCCACAGGCAGTTCAGCTTCAGTCAGTTAATTGTTTAAAACTACCGTTAAAAATTGTGCACTGTAAAACAGCATCAGCTTAAGAATTTCAGCTGTGATCCCATCAGAACCACAAGCTTCCCCAGTCTGCAATGCATTTATCAGTTTCTGAACTCCTTTAAAGGTAACTGTTTCCTCCAACATTTTGACATCAGACCTGCTCAGGAAAAACGGCTAGGTCCTTAAGAGGATGCACAAAAGCTGACTGGAAGTAATTATTGAAAAAATTACACTTTGCAGCTGGATTAATAAATAATAAGCTCACCATCCTGACTCCTCAACAGGAGAAGCGCATGTCTGTTTCCCTTTTACCTCTAGCCAAAGTTCAAAACCTTTTGGGTTTGATCCAAGAAGACCAGAAAGATTATCATAAAAGTTCGTACGTGCTTACCCCAATTTGCTTTTAACCAAAACATCCAGTTGCTTATATTCGAACCAGTCTATTTCATTATTCCTTTTACACTCATTATACAGCTCCTTTTTTTTCCTGATCAGTTACCAGCATTCATTATTAATCCACAGCGAGCCGTTCGATTTTTCGCTGTACGTACCAGTAGGAGTAAACTTCTCAACAAGCTCCTTGAAACGCACTTTAGGAAGTCCAAAGATTAGTGAACAGACCAAACCTGAACATTTCTGCCAAAATTCCTGATAGCGTCTTCCAGGTAAAGCGCAACAGCAGCAACGTTTGCCCTTTCATAAGCCAGGAACGAGTTTTTAGCCTATGTTTTCAGTTTAGGTTTAACCCCGATAACAAACTTTTGCCGATAACTTTAACTTGTGAGATGTCGTTACAACGCGAACAATTTTACGAGTTCCTAATGATCGATTTGCAAGTAACCTTAATCTACTACAATTCAAAACATATAGGTAAAATCACCCTTGATGCAATACCGGAGCAAGGCGTTTGAGTGCCTGGGGCCAGTAGCACATTGAGCGCTCGCTTTATCACTATTATCAAGGGTAATGGAAATCCATATTACCCTTGCTATTATACAGCAGATTCCAGCCTTCCCCCTCCCCCCTTCCACAACAAACATCTTCTCAAAAATCTACCCAAAATGAAACCATCACGGTGCCACAGATGATGCCAACACACTGAATATACATGAATCTGACATGAAGGGTGAGGTAGATAGGCGTGAGACAAAAATGTTTGTCTACATTTGAAGGACTACAATAATATTTAGTTGATGATAGAAGTGCTCTCTGACGGACAAGAAAACTAACAAGAAAATTAATTTTGTAACATTTAATTTTCGGCCTTAATTTGGGACTTGTTCACAATAAAAAAGATAAAAACATTAAAAAAGATAGGAACTGATACAAATTGTGGACTTATGGACAATTTTCCAACACGGCGGCTGTATGAAGTCCGCCATTTGTGGCGGCTCCCACTTTTTTTTTTAGTGTTTTAACATCTTTATTGTGAATAAGTACTAAATACTGGGCCTAAAATTCAGTATTTGTTGCATTTTCTTGTGAGTTTTTTTTTCAGTCCAAGGGTACCTATATCATAATCTACTGCTGCAATTCACAAATTATTTTTTCATGACCAATTGTATTTAAGCTAGGCGTCGCCAAAAGAGCATTTATTAAAGATCACCTTTTTTAAAATTTTTTTTTGGGAGGGGCCTTTCCCCTTTCGGTGCCCGGGGCGGCCGCCCCCTTCGCCCCCCTCTTGCTCCAGCACTGTATTGAATTGATGTACTTTTCAAACGAGGTTATTCGACGGTTTAGCTTGACGTGACGTCATCACTTCAGCCGAGACCAATTCCCGAACACGAACGCTGTCAAGCTGCTTTTGAAATCGCGCTTCTTTCTTGTCTGAAAATGTAATTCTCATTTGGGGTATTTGAGTCTCAATTAACCAACGTGATACTATCAATTTGGTCACATATTCAATATATTAAATTGATTATTTTATTGGTGTACGAATCTTTCACTTGTTACGTTTTCATTGATTCTAATTTTCATATCGGAACTGCGTAGTTACAGCGCGAATCCCCGTTTCAGAGATGGCGCCACTGCCGCAATATTTTTACCGCATTTGCTTCCCGTTCTGATGAATATTGGTAGTTACCAAAGGGTTTAGCGTTAGTTTACAAGTTTAATATTTGGAAATAGTTATAAAACGATGTAAATTTATATGAGCACGGATGTTTCTGAAAATTCAGCTCAATTTTTTTTTTTTTGTAATTCTTTTGTCATGTTATGCCACTTCACGTTTTTTTCTGAAACGAATTTTAAACCCATTTTTCCAGTAAACTGAAGACCTCAAAAACAATGCCGTCGAGATGTTAATTAGGCAAAACGAAATGTTCTCATCTGATATTGATTATTTTGGCTTTATCGTAATACGCAGGCATTAATTATGCAGCGAATCAGATAAGCCAAGTGGATTTAGATTCTCTGCCGTGAAAAACGATCGAAAACTGCGCAATTTAAAGCCATCCAACATGAGAAAATTCAATTTTTAAGAATTGAGCTCGCAAAAACAGTTGACATTTTCCCGCACAGAGAATGCAAGCTTTTGCGTTCGCCATTTTAGCAGGGGGCCCTCTACCGGCAAAATAATTGGAAACGCCTTTTGCCGAAGCGTAGTAAATTTCTCATTTTAAATATTTTTCTTAAATCTCATTGGTTGTTATTATTTTTAGTCCATTAATACAGTTGGTGTACTGTAAAAATTCAATTACGTTTAGGCTGTTAATTTTTGGGAAAGCCTCTAGCAATTTAAGAAGCAAATTTCCGTAGTTTAAAATAAATTTTAAGGCCGAATAGTAAAAATTTCTTTGCGATCGTTAGGTGGCTTTGTTTGCTACACGACCGCAGCCATATGCTTTTTATAGACTTTTCAATCGATCACAAGTGAAGCAGTTTGTATCGGCTCAAGCATTTCCCACACAACGACATTGGGTGATATTTGGTCCGAGAAAATGAATACACTTTATCAAATACGTAAGTATGCGGCGTTGGTGATTTCGTATTTTGCGTTAGTATTGAATCAGTTGGGATTTGTATTGCCAGTGTTAGAGGTAGGGTAATGAGCATGCAAAATGGATGGCGGGCGACGAACAAAATTCTGCAATTCGCACTTTTCTCGGAATCCATTTTGCTTGAAAATTGGTTTGGAAGAATGGAAATGCATTAATTATCTGTAAAATTTTGCCACCTTGCGTCTCACACGCACGAAATTTGCGCTCGGGCCCCGCAAAATTAAATTCGAGGCTCCAAAAAATGGAAGCGCCACTCATCTCGTAAAATTGCTGGAGAATTGGATTCGTCCAAGAAACAAAATAACTTGAATTTTCTCAATTTTTAGCTTTCTTTTGTAAGATTACGCCCGGTCATTCCACCGTTTTCGTACCGTACGTACGTCTTTATCAGTCGTACGGTGCTTTGCAATCCTCATTGACGTCTGTAGGATCGTCGGTTCGGGGTTTGTTTTGGTTTTCTTTTAGAATGACAGGCCGGCTTGTGTGGCTTTTAAAATAATAGAAAACGCTAGCAGGCAAGGCTTGAATCTGCGATGGCGTGGTCCATTGTTTTGGACGAGTGACAATATCAAGGTGGAAAACTGCTTTATTGAACGAAATAAAGTGCTAACTGCGTAGTGCTAAACAGAAATGCGTTGTAAACAATGAATATAATAAAAATGGATTTTTTGTTTTATTTTTAAAATACTTAGATTTTTTTTTATTATGGAAATATTTGAAGGTAAATAAATCTTAAATATGACCGTGATATTTGGTGTCAAACGAAATGTATGATTTTTTCCCCCGTCTTTTGGGGTAAGATGTGCTTTGTGCTTTATTGCCTAGCTTAAGACATTTAAGGATAAATTTTCAAAGAGGACCAGGCATAAAAATAGTCATTCCCTCTGGTCCCGGTGACTAGATCAAGGTGTGAAAAACTCTGGTCCCGGTGAATCAATTGAAAACTAAGCCTTGATCTTGTTAAAGTGAACATAAAATGCCTTATCATACAATACGTAACTTAACCATACCAAACCTAATCAACTCTAAACTAATCCAAATATTCGTCAAAACTTATCTTTTGTGTTTGCCGGGATCCATATTCACGAGCTGCGGTCCCAGTAATGCGTCCAAGATAGGCTTGAAACAGTTAAGGACCAACCGGGACTAGAGACACTGCTTTCAAAAACAGGATGTTGTCAGTATCTTGCAAATTTTCGATTGTATTTCAACAAAGTGGAAGTATTGGGTCCACTACCGCAGAAGCTCCAAGCAAGATGGCCGGCCTATCTAGATTCCGGCGCGTGAAGTTTAGAAAGGTTTAAGATTTTGATTGCGATTTCTGGTGTTATGTGGTTAGTTTAGGTTAGGTTAGGTTAGGTAAATTTGGAAAAAACTGACCTTATTTTCGAAAAACAGCGACCTTAATTTACCCTTTACACCAACGGAGATAGTACAACCAACGTATACAGATCAATGGTGGACGCGCTTGGAGCCGCTGTGGAAGTGGTTCCGAAGTATTTTTGAAAGTGAGCGTAATGAGTAATTTCGGGCGTTCTAAGTGATTCAGAGTTTCAAAGTAATTCAAGTAAGCCTAAAGGTTAAAAAAAAAATGGGGGGCTCAAAAAAAATTTTTTGAGCACTAGTAGAAGGGAAATGTAATTCTGCTTCAAAACATTAAAGGTTTAACTCAACTTGGGTTTGTATGTCGGCGAATTTTCGATCGTTTCCTCGGATCTTCATCAGACCTTTTAAAGTTATATACACTATTTACACATACTTCATGGTGAAGTTTTTGGAGCTCTACATCCCGTCCAACATGAAATATGTGTAAATAGTGTATATTACTTTAAAAGGCCTGACGAAGATCTGAGGAAAGGATCGAAAATTCGCCGACGTGCAAACCCAAGTTGAGTGAGTGAAACCTTTAATATTTTGAACACTATGAAACCTCAACGTAAAATACCCATTTTCAACATAATTTGCTTCAGTACATGCCAGTACCAACAATGCTGAAATTCTTTCCCGTACTGCATACTCAAATAATGTGCATAATGCATCTTGGTGCGAGACAAAACTTGCTGTGTAACATCTTCTGTTTAGGGCTCCTCACCTTCTCTTTGTGTTGGAATTACTTCAATTGAGTGCTGAGCAATTTTTCCCCATCCATGTTTTGGGGCAATGGCTTTGTTTAGCCCTCAAAAAATTAATAAAAAGTGTAATCTTTGGTCTTGATCAACCGCCTTTGCTTGTTCCCGACATAGGCAGACTTTCCTGAACACAAGTCATGGTGCGTGGCCTTGCGCAATAGTCAGGGAGTGTAATTATCATGTTCTCATTCTTCACCTATGTTGGTCACCACTCCTTTTTGACCCCTACATTGCCGTTGATGGAAAATTTTCCGTAACGTGGTTACCAGGATACTTGCGGGACCAGAGGGACGGTCAGGGAGAAAATTACATGTAATAGGTAACAACTGATGCTTTGGAGTGGTTGTCAGGATGCCATGAAACGTTTTCTGTGTAAGTCCTGTGCTCTACAAACTGACAGCTACGAGCCCAGTCTCGCAAATTGGCTTATCTTGGTAGCTGTAGTGTAGCCAGTGACAAGGGCGAAACGAATACGGTTTCAGCAAGCGAATAGCAGAAACTTCTGCTTGTTTGGGGATCATGTAACTTCTACTTTACCAAGCCATGCAAGATTAGTATAACCATTAACTGTAAGGACTGGGCACTAATCATGACGAAGCAACTTGCATCTTTGACACGTGAACTTCAAAAAGAAATCCAGGAAACTCCATGATCAACTAGCGGCTTCGGAGGGCACTCTCCCCCAACCCCTGGCAACCATTCGCCAAAGTTTACGGCCTCGCCCTCAGCTTTCAAATCAAGCCCCACCTGTTTCATCGCCCAAATCATCTTCACTTCTCGCAGTGGCTCAAGATCTCGTCATGTTCCAAACGTCCCCTCAATTCGGCCGATCGTGACCACTTCTCTTCAGCTCCACCGAAGTTGAACGAGACCTCACCAAAACAACACCACAATACCACCAACGAAGAACACAGTTCAACAATTAAATTTTCGGAGAACTCCAACCTCCTTTAGAATTTTTTCGTAGTTTTGGTGTTAATTCTGAAGGAGATTGGAGTTCTCCGAAAATTTAATTGTTGAACTGTGTTTGTTCTTCGTTGGTGGTAATGTGTTGTTGTTTTGGTGATGTCTTTGAAATACCGCTGTGTCAACCGGTTACCGGTGTTTTGAATAGAAAGAGACCGTCTTTCTCCCAGCATTTCGACGCCTGGCGCCTCATGCTCGTCTTCCGCCGCAGCAGTTCGACAATTCCCTTTTTTGAGTGAGCCAGCTTTAACCTTCAAACCTTTTCCCAATGCAACTCCGTCGATCAGTCTAGTTGTTGCCATCTTCGTCTTGCCAGCTTCATCCCCGCTTTCGAACCTATCAGCTTCCTGCACCCCTTTTGGGACTCTACGACAATGCTTCTGTTCAACCCCCTACACCTCCGGATTTCTCCAGCGCTGCTTCCGTCCAACACGCCGTCGGTCGGGGTCTACACCTTTTCAAGCAGAAATGTAAGAAACTGAAATCTAATCTCTGTCCTGACTTCAAGCAACTGAAAGATGATCTTTTGTCCACACGCAAGTCCTTCAAATTGGCAAAAAGCGAGATTTTGCTTCTCCTTCGGAAGATAACGAGACTGCGTTTCAAGTTGTTGGTTCCACCATCAAATTTTTGTCAACGTGTTCCGAACACTGTTCATCAACCTTGGAAATACAGCGTTGCTCCCCTTCGGCCTATCGGAGATCACCCTATGGCATCTCTCGGATTCGTTCCTCAAAATCTCTCCCAGGTCCATGTTACCATCCCTGTGATCCCCACATTGTGAAGTCTCGCCCTTGCCCAATTACACATGTACCATCATCCTCAACAGCTGTCACTCTGCCGGACATCAGCCTTGCTTCAACATCCAAGCCTTCAACACAGGTTGTTCATTGCAAGGGAAGTCATTCGCACACTATCCCGTTGCACATTCTTGGATGACAGCCCAGCGCTCGAATTGTCTTATAAAAATTGCTTAGCAGAAATGCGATGCAAAATACAAATTTGTGTAGCAGTAACGAAAAAATGATTAGCAACTTTTAAAGAATAATTTATTTAGTAAAAAACAAAACAAAACGTGTACTTTATTTGAAACTGCCATTTTTGTTTCACTTTTACTTTGCTTCACGCACGGATGCTTGGTCAAGACTATGGCATCCGATTTTATTTCAGAAACAATAAACGGACAGTTTCCAAATGGAATGTGGCTGGAGTCAAATACGAAAATAGAAAATTTCAGAAAATGGTTACAGTAACGAGCAATGTAAACAAATGTTAATTGGTAATAAAAAAAAATGACCTATAATAAATATTAACAATAGAATAAAATTCGATGCACGTTAGGACTATTCTGACCTGTGTCTGAAATGAAAATGCCACCAACTAAATACCGAAGGTGATGGTAGAACCAATGGTGTCCCAGAATGCATGTGCAACACTTAGCCTGCCTATAAAGTAGGAGGCATAGCATCTCCGTGTCAGCCAACACGATCATGAGTACGCTGTTATTTTGTCTCGTTAAGTACAGTTGTGTCGCTAAATTGCGATACGTTATTTAATATTGCATCGCTAAAGTTTAAATTTGTGGTGCAAATTGCGATGCGATACCGCTCATTTCGAGTCCTGCAGCCAACTTCAAACTTTCAACGTCTGCATTCGTATCACAAGTCTTGACAATTTGATAACACCGATTTCCATCCTACCATTCCCTCCATGAAGAAACATTCTAATTACGAAATCACGTCAAATACTCTGCCCAAGCTGCCGTTCGCGAGCCATGGACTGCTCTTTGACGTTCGTGACCCGTCCCTAAATCGTGCACGCTTCTTCCCTCTCCCCTTCCAACCGTTCTGCGGAGTCTCTGGCTCCTGGGGAGCTAGCTTGCAACCCAAGGTGATCCCCACCACCATTTGGATGAGGCCTCACTGTCATTGCTAAAATCACAGGTAGTGGATATTACCACTGGCATATAGAAACATAAATTTTCCGGCCCGTCTGTCGGGGGCCGGCTGAAATTTGTTTCTATTGTCTGAAGGAAACATGCATTAGGCTTACCTTCTACCCTACCTCCCCTCTTGAGTCACTACGTGAGAGATAAATAAAATTAGATTTCATTACAGGAATTCTTGCTGGAGGGGTGTGCATGCGCACTTGCGTTGCCAAGCTGACCGGATGTGCACAAGGGAAAAATTACCTCTAGGGAACGGAATGCTAAAATGATAAATCACATGTAATGATTATTTCCTTTAGGCAATAGAAACAAATTTCAACCGGGCCTGGCTGGTTGGGGGGGGGGGGGCGACAAATTTGTCTTTTAGGGGCGATCGGTTTGCGGACATTTGACAAGTTAGTTAGAACGATATAGGCATGGGATTGGGAAAAGTGATGTGGTGCCCATAACGAAAGCATCCCAGTTTGCACCCGAGTCCTTGGCCAGTAAGTAACTGCGTAAGATGTGGAAGGTTAGTCCATCACGTCTTGGCTTCTAAAAAATAGCAA
>JAHWFP010031563.1:0-33281 GCA_023313725.1 Lithobius niger
ACGCCAATGCATTGCGACCTTGCATCTCTCGTCGAAAGTCTCTCACTATGAAGATCTTTCGTCAAAAGTCTCTCAACAGAAGAGCACACGCCAATGCGTTGCGCCGTTACATCTCTCGTCGAATGTCTCCCGTCCCGAAGGTCTTTCGTAAAAGTCTCCGCTCTGAAGAGCACTCAGCATTGTCTCACGCCCAAGCATCTCTCGTCGAAAGTCTGTCGCCTTTGTGATCTTTTATCATAAGTTCCTTGACCCGCTGCTTCCCCATTGACACCATCAACTCCGTCTGAAGCTCGAGCCAATCAACACCATCTTGACGCTTTGAATTGCTGTTATCATCCGCCAACAGTTGTCTTTTGGAGCTTCTCATCATGTCATCAGACAACTGATCCTTACCACCGCTCCC
This sequence comes from Lithobius niger, assembly GCA_023313725.1. NCBI lineage: Eukaryota > Metazoa > Arthropoda > Chilopoda > Lithobiomorpha > Lithobiidae > Lithobius > Lithobius niger. Next base: position 404 of record JAHWFP010031563.1, read on the forward strand.
CGGTTTCCAATCCTTCCTGGAAGAAGATCTTTCGCCTGAAGGGAATCTTCCGCCTTTGAGAAGACATTTCACTCGCAAGAAAATCTTTCACCAGCAGAAAATTTTCGTCTGTGAGAAGATCTCTCCATTACAAGGAAATATTGTGACTAAGAAGATCTTTCACCTGAAGGAAACTCTTCGTCAGAACGGAAGATCTTCACTTGGAAGAAGATCAATCACTTCAACAAGAACTTTCACTCGAAAGAAAGTTAGGCAGTTTTTTTTCTCAGCTTGCTTCAGCCTCACCCTTCCATGCGACAACCACGCAAGCTTTCCAACCCAACGGTACGATTTTCCACAACGAGGATTTTCACCTATCATGTCATAACCTAGTAGACAGTCTGCTTCATGCTAACTCCATCAAGCATCGCCATGACAACTGCTTCAAGCTTTTCCTGCACGGCCTGCTCTCACCAGACCTCCACCTGCCGAATGTCAGAAGCTTAATCATACCTACCGTCATTTAAGCCTCTTGTTACCATCGACTTCATTCGGCCACTGAACCTCCCATGACTGTGCCGTCCCTTCAACTGCCTTCTGTCTTCCACTGATAAGAATCCTCCGCTCCATCAACCCCACGAATGGGATTCGCTCACCATTGTTGCAGCTTTCTCGAACTTGCATCTTCCTCAACATCCTCACGCCGCCACCTTCATTCTTCTCAGCTTCTGTCTCTCGCCAAATCGCTGCTGCACTCCCAGGCCCCTATCATCCTCTGCCAGCAAGGTCCTCACCAGCATTAATTGCAGCCTAATACCTACATTCCTCTGCCAGCTGTGCCCTCTCATCCTCCGCAGGAGCTCTGCACAACCTCTCCCGCGGCTGCCAGCTTCATGGCAGCCTCTTCGGACCCCAGTCATCCTGCACTCGTTCAACCCTTCGTTCGTCTCGAAGAAACCATCACTGTTCTCTCCGTTGGTTATGATCCTTGCCTGACTCTAGACCCTTTACACACATCCTACGTCAATGGAAATAGTTCATTCTAAACAGAAGATTCTACACCCACGTCCCCCACCAAATCTCCATCCAAACGGGAACCTTCTCCCTTCTCGTCTCGGCTGCCCCATGAATTCAACGGTAACACCAGCCTTCCGCCCGAAGACGCAACAATCGTGACCCTACCTCTCCTATGCCACCACGATTTCCTTTGTCCTCAGTTGCATCGAAAGTTTCCACAGCATCCCTGCTTCCTTACGGTCAACATCATCCATTGTCGTGTCTTTCAACCTCGCCATCGTCCTCACTACCGTCCTGGTGATAACATATGACATGGGAAGAATATAACTGTAACTCAGGCAATAGCCACTGGATCATCCTCCATCTTCATCACGTCGATCCTCTCATCCTTCGGCTGTAACCACAGCAACTCAGCATTGACCAGCCAATGTATGGCATCAACGCATGTACTATGCCGTCAGGGGTCGTATTGCTCAACCAGACTTATGGTCCGGCAACTCTGTCACCCTCAGCTCATCATCAGCCCCAAGTTTTCAACCATAAAAGCCTACGACCCTGGCTCCATCAACCCGCCAACACGAATTCACTAACAAGACCATGAATTCAACCAGGAAAACAACAGAACAACGATGTGTCAACTTTCTTCAACACAACACTAGCCACACACACCACCAGTCACTGACGCCGATCATTTTTGTGCAGATCGATAATCCCTCCAATCTCTCACAATTCACCACTAGCCATCTGACACTCTTCAGGACTAGCCAGCCATCATACTAGTCAAGAAATGCCACAGCGACCCAAAGCTCGTCGTCATTCACTGCAACGTCTCACCAACACGTCAACCTCACCAACGGAACAAGTCTGGACAAATCCATCTGGGACATGTCCTCACGGCAAGGGGCACTATCCTCACACACTTAAAGTTGATGCTCTGCATGATCAACATCTCAGAACAATGTGGAACTCTCGCCAACAGCGACACAGGTCAGGATTCAGGACACTGTCCATTTCCTTGACATGCTACTGCCATCGACCACACCGATCGAAAACAAAATCCTTCGCCATCCACTTCTCATAAATGTCAAGACATGAATAAACTGACCACACCAACCGAATCTCCTCGAAATGCCACATGTGTCTAAAGTCATCCTTAATTTCCACAAAACTCATCCATCTGAGACCAAGTCTGAACTTTGAACCAAGACGCAAAGACCACCCCTATAATTCCGAAGCCGATCATCATTCATGCACTCTCGAAATCATGGGCAACAAACCTAATAAACACTCAATCCTGTTTTACCTTGCACTTAACAACAGAGGAGTGTCGAAGAGGCCGATTGTTTTTCCTTCTATTCTCCAAAAGGAACCAACGGAACCCCCGGCCACAACAACCACAAGTTGGATTAACAAAGCTATCCACAACTCGGGGCACTAGAGACTTCTTGGGCATTCCTCATCCAAGTCTCCATAACAAAAACCCTCCATACAGCATCACAAACAAGCCATTTGTCTTCACAAGCAACAACCTCTGCGACGTGTCAAGACAAGTTACGGGGCTACACTATCATCAGCCAGATGTGTAGTCTAACCCCACTTAAGCACTTGATAACAGAAATGAAGACCAGAAGACCGAAGACCCTCCCAACACTATGGTTTCTGTGCATTCTCAACACAGTGCGAAGTTTTGTTAAACTCTTTGGGGGGAGCCAGTCTGCAACACGGGGTAACTCATCATGATGGTGCCCGCCACCTATACTAACAAAGTCAATTGTAAATGCAATTAAATTTACAGGTAGTAGAAATTTTAGTAAACGGCAACTAGAAAGCCCAATTTTACCTGGGGGAGGTCAAAATTGGTTTCTATTGCCTAACCGAAAATGTATACTACCTGTAAATACCCACCCTACCTCCCCTTTAGAGCCACCATCATGGTTGACATATCGAGAGGAAAAGTGGTGACCACCGCGCATGGGCCATCTGCTTTTATAGGCGGGCTGCGTATGGTGACGCTTGCGCAGTAGGGTTGCGCACTGGCTGTATCTTGAGAGCGAAAAACCTCAAGTGTGATAAGGAGCATCCAGGAACTGAATGCAATTAAATTTACAGGTATAGTACGTATAAATTTCCGGTTAGCCAATAGAAACCAATTTTGTCCTCCTCCCCAGGTAAAATTGTGATTTTTCCAGAGAGAAATACTTTCAACTTTCCTTGCTCTACCATCCTTCGGAAAGTTCCTTCCCACTGCAGATTGCCTTTGCGCATTGAAATCTGCGGAGACTAGCTATCCACGGGAACCCAGCTTGCAACCCTTGGAAACCCATCATGTGGTGCCCACCACCATAAATGACAAGGTCATCTGTAATGCAAAACATTACAGGCAGTGGATATTTTCAAGCCGGCAACTAGAAAGCCCAGTTTTTTCGGGAGGTCAAAATTGGTTTTTATTGCATAAACAAAAATATATGCTACATGTACCCTCCCAACCTCCCCACTTGAGTCACCACCTTGACATGTTGAGAGGAAAACGGATGGCTGGCTATCGCTGTAACCCCATTTGTGGAGGGTCAGCGCTCGCTGATGCGCAGACGGGTTGTGCATGTGGGCGGATGTAAAGAGTTTCAATTCCTCCAGGGTTAACTGCAGCATTGCAGGAACTGAATGCAAAAAAATACAGGTAGTGTACATTTTTGTTTATGCAGTAGAAACCAATTTTGACCTCCCTGGAAAAATCTGGCTTTTTTTAATATCCCCGTGGACCTCATTGTCATTGGGCTGAGCCACTACGGTATCCTATCCATCAAGCTTTTACTTCCCATAGCTATTGTAGCATATAAAAGGTCCTACGAATTTCTTAGTAAAATTGTCCTTTTGTCCTGAGATAAGGACCTTAACACGACTGTTCCCCATTTTTTCTATATCTGTTTCATTTAAAAGCATGTTGATACTTGTTATGTAAATGTCAAAAGAATATACGGCATTCAATATGGCAAATTTTCGACAAACCAAGTCTGTTAGATTGTTTTCATAGTTCGTTTGTCTTCTGGCTGAACCTTCGTGGTTAATTCGTTCCGTTTTCATTCATCACATCGTTGTAGATTCAACCTTGGCGCATGGTGCCTTCGGTGTTTGTCATGTATTGCCATTTTCATTTCGTAGGGGGGGACACGCTGCTAGATCGTGCTGCACAACGCTGGAGAACATCTGATGAACTTGCACATCTCTATGAAGTGGAAAACTGCAATGCCTGACAAATACCGTAGCCACCATACTCCAAATTTGAACCTACAACGAAGCGCTGATGTAAAACAAAACAAACTAAACCGCGAAAGTTCGCCCTGAAGAGAACAAACGAACTGTTAAAACAATCTAACAGATTCGTTTTGTGAAAAATTTATCATACTGAGTACTGTATAGTCTTTTGAAATTTGCGTAATGAGTATCTACATGAATTTTCAATTTCAAAATAAAAACGCTGCACGGCAGTTTACTTCCATCCTAAATACTTACAGTACCGGTAAATTGTCTACTTTTTGTTTTAAAAAAGGCCTATGTCCTAAACTGATAAAAAATAATGGTAGATAGATAATAGTGCTCCCGCCAGGTGCTCAAACCAGGTGCCACCTGTTTTCTTCTCGTATTTATTTTTAGGAGTGATGCTTAGTTTTTGTTCCTCTGACCTTATTACGTCATCGAACTCTTGTGTTTCGTGTGGCAAACAATTGGCACCTGGTGACCCACACCCGCAGTGCCACTGTTGTAGACCGTGCAAATTCTGAAAATACCGTGCCAAGAATTCTGTGCTGGAGTTTCTTCAAAAGCCGTCGACAGTTTTGAAGCGACGTGGGCATGATCTCAGCAGCGCTGTGAACAAAGATCTAAAAACGCACATCGTTGGTGGATTCACATTCATCTCTAAGGAGCAATGCCACTAATACACCTACTATGCAGGTTGGATGTAGTGATGTTGAGAAATGAATGAATGCATCACCTTACACCACCTCTTCCCCCTAGTGCTTCGACAGATAGGATTGTTCTTAGGCCTAGTTCGACCACCGCTGAACCAGCAGAAGTGAATAACGTTTTGCTGAATGCTAAGACTAGGAGCCGATGAACGAGCACCTTTTTCCCTGCTACGACGCAGACGCAGTGTCTTCAAGAGTAGATGCAAAGCATAAGAAAGATTGTTCCCTCTAAATACATTCTGAGGTGCGAGTACTTTTCAACAATATTTTGGTCCACCAGGTAATTTTCAATTATTTCGGAACGCTGTCATTGAACATTTCAGTGATAAAATGGGCGAGATTGCCTGTCCCAATGTCCTGTTGACCGATTGTGCCTTCGTGACGGTGTCTGAACAATTGCCCGATATAATCTTAGAGGGTAGTGTCCCGAAAATCACCATCAATTTCCCTTCCACACCCCGATTATTCATATGCCAATTTATCTTGTAAGCATTCCTACGAATAAACAATTGGTGAAAATGTGTGTGCGAAAAGAATCGCTCTTAAAACAGGCGACTTAATGAACATTGCAGCAGCCCTTCCCGGCTTGGGTAAACCCCGTCATGCCTGGAAGGTGCTGCTAAGGTCTCCTTCAGCTGTCATGCCACAATACAATATATGGCTCTTGGGTGTTACCTTTTGGCAGTCACAATTGGTGCCCGAGTCTCAAGTTTATCTTCGTTGTGTATCGCAGTGGGGCTTCGCCGCCGGCGATGTTTCCCAACCCGAGTTCGCAACATGTTTCTGTACCTATCCTACCTCTCACAACGGTGTTGGCTGACTTGTTGTCGCTGTAGTCCATTGACCTGTTGTCGTTGTCGTACGTTAACCTGTTGTCACTGTGACAGTCATCAGCCTGGCAGACATCGTCCTAAAGTGGATTAATTCAAAGAAGGTGAAATTGTACGCTCCTGGATCGATCTGTGCACCGCCAGTCTGTTAACTATTCCGATGAGCAACTTTCACAATTTTTTGATCCCTCCCTCCACTTGAACCGGAATCCAATAGACTCTTTGTTACTGATGATAAAAGGAAGGAGGAACTTGATAATGAATCACTTGCAGAGAGAATTGAATGACAAAATGTTGTGGATGTGGTCTACCACATTCTCCCTGAGATCATTTGCAGAATGTTGTTCAGCCTGTACCTAATGTTAATAACCCACCCCTGACGACTTTCACAAATGCAGACTGCATCACTCGGACCCCTCCTAATCTCCTGCATTCGCCGGTGCTGTGTAAGAAACTTGGACTTGAGTGGTGCCCAACGCTATAAAGGAAAACCTCTTTTTATGGGTGTACCACTACCGCCCTACGATAATGGTGAAGCTCGGTTTTTCTGCAAAATCAACAAATGTATTCCATCAGATATTTGGATGGAGCTGGACTCTACTCTCACTCACCAACAGTATGCAGGATTCAGGCAACCCAATTTGCAGAGGACGAAGCTTGTGTGTGCCCTTAAGGCTTTCCTGGATGGCCCGAGGAGTTGAAAGACATTCACTTGCTTGAGGGTGCTTTGAAATCGATGCGTAAGGTGTTGGGAGTGTCACCTGGACGCTCTCAGTGAGGAGTTGCAATTATTTTACAATGCCGTGCTCAATTGGAGAGACAGTTATTCGCTTTCAGCCTTGGGATGTCTAAAGGTTGTCATAACACAGCTTCGTCTGTTACGCATTCATGGCTCGAGCAGTTTGTTTAATGGACAGTTGTTAAACGTAGTTCCTGAACCGAAAGAAAAACTATAGCCTCTCGTTGGTGCTCAGCCTGTAAAGCCCCCTCAATCCAAGTCGCTCTGTTGCGACAATCCCTTCTTCCATAGCTCCTTTCGTGGTTCCGGAATGGGACTTCATAGTGCCGAAGACATAAAAAATGACAATCCTTTCGACAGCCTAACCCCGGGAAGAGTGTCACCAAAGTGGTAACCTTTGAGTCAAGACAACCACAGTTAGCTAGCAGAGGCAACTCCTTTTGACGAAATAGGGGTCAGGGAGAGGAACCTTTAAACCTTGAAGCATTCCGAGAGCAACCTGCACCCCTTCACCATGAGGTGGGTGGCTAGGTTAAAACGTCACATTTCTGCATGGTGTTTGATTACGAGAGATTCATTCTCGGTTTAGTTACGGACGTTTATACCCCACCATTCATCCCTCGTCCAAGATTGGCTTCGTCCTCACCATTGTGGCTTCTCCAAAAAAAAATGACAATCGTCTTTTTGTACAGGAAATTCAGGTTCTGCTGCAGAAAGGAGCGATCCGCCTGTCCTATCTGAACTTCCAGGCTTCCAAAACCTAGTGTGAATGAGCCCGAACAAGAGCGCGGGTTTCAGGTTGATTTTCATTCTTCGGCAGCTCAACCTTGGGATAGCCAACACCCACTTCAAGATGGTGACTCTGACGTCGATCCAGGATGCCCTCAAGCCGCTCAACTTCACAGCCTCCATCAATCTAGAAGATGCGTACATCCATATGCCCGTGCACCTGTTAGTTTACCATTTCTTCAGGCTTGTGTGGCAAGGTGTCGTCTACCATTTTGTGGCCTTCCCATTTGGCCTTTTTAAATCACTTCATCTGTTTACGATGCTGCTTCGGCTGATTTGTCATGGTTGGATCCAATCTTCCCTTATCTAGACAACTGGTTGTTGCCGAACCAGAGTTCGGGAAGACTACGTCAGGACGTGGCTGTCTGCCTACACGTCTTCCAACATCTGGGCTTTGGCATCAACCTCGACAAATCTCGCCTACATGAACCTACAACAAGCGTTGCTGGGATGAAAATTGCTTCTAACATGATAGGCCCACAATGTCTGTTGGTGAACTAGATTCCCTCGCCGTGTTGGTACTTCTCGAGGCCCGGAATATGTACATTTCTATCAGAAAGACAGTTGGACAGATCGACAGTCACAAGATGACTCCGTCAGCTTACAACACCTCTCGTGGAATGCCCTAAATTGGTGGACCAAAGCGAAAAATGTCACGGCACGTGTGCCGGTACATTTTGAGCGCCTCCACAGTGGGACGGAGAGCCCACATGGGGACACAAATTCTGGCGGGAACTTCAAGCTTGGAGGAACAGCATCTTCACATAAATGATCTAGAGTTACAGGCACTTTACAAAACAATCGGGGCCTTAGCAGAGCCCAGTGGAACCCCTCCTCCGACAGGTGTCAGCTGCGTTAATTTCGGACGTCTGCTGTCGCCTACATTCACAAGGGTGGGGGTACAAAGCCCACTTTACTCTGTTGGCCAAGAAGCATCCAGGCTGTTTCTTCTGTGCTCTTATATGGACATCGCCTTAAAAACCTGCCACATTGCAGGGAGGCTGAATGTCATCGCGGGCGAGCTGCCCAGGAGCAGTGTTATCCTGACGATGGAATGGATGTTAGACACATTGGTGTTCAAGCGGATTTTACAGACGTGGGAGACACCGGACATTTACTTGTTTGTGACACGAAAGATCAAGCAACAAACTGTGTTCCTTTTCCCCTACCCGGATGAATAGACTTCGGCGACCGACGGCCTCAGCATTCCATGGCAAGGTCTGTCAGCCTACTTTTCCCCCTTCTACCTGCTCCAGAAAATACTGAATAAGATAAAGGTATGCACGGGCTCGTTTATCTTGATAGCTCCTCTGTGGCCTTCAGCATCGTTGTATCTGGATCTGCTGAACCTTGTGAAGGAAACCCCGTTACTCCAGCCAGTACTCCTGGATCTTCTCACAAAACGGAGGAAGGATGTGGCACCCCAATCCATGCATCCTTCATTGTCATGCTTGGAGAGACTGAAGGCTACTCTTAAGGTGTCGAGTTTTTCTTCTGCTGTTACCGCTTGCGTCCTCCAATGCCATTGGGAGTTGACAGTGAAAGTTTATAAAGCGAAGTGGTCAAATGTAGAGAATGGTGGAAGTCGACGAGAGCAGACAATTCAACAAGCTACTGGTTTTCTTGAGCACCTCTTTCAGAATGGATTCTCCACAACTACGATTAAGGAATACAGGTCGACCATTAACTTGGTCTTTCTTGGTGGGCAATGCTTCAATGGTCTCCCATCTGGCAGTACACGCATCCAAGTATTTTTAGAATGGAAGTAAAAACTGGGTTTTACCCCTAAAAATTGTTTTTAATTATCCTAAAATGCTCACCTGTAAGGACCCCCCTCCCCCCTTCCCGCAGTCGATGCTCTTAAGGTGTTTCGACAACACAATATTAGCGAGAAACAGGTGATGTGCCTCGCGGTGGTTTGAACCTAGCGGGAGCGCTACTGTCTATCTACCTTTATTTTGTATATAGTTAGTAAAAGCACATACAGAGCAGCCATTAAGTGCTGGTGAAACAACGAAATCTCTGTATGTGTTTTTAATAACTAAAGTGCTTTTTAACTTTCTGCTTTCTGTATGTAGTTAGGACATAAGGTTTTTTCTAAAATGAAAAGCTGCTAGTTTACAGGTAAGTATTTTAGAATAAACAAAAAACAAGTTTTCGGTTTTTTTTTAGATTCAAAAGCGAGCTGAACTTCCACCTCTGCAACTGTTCTTGCGAAATGCTGCGTTAAAGAAAGGCTTTCTGCCATCTTTATTCACTGCCTCAAGAAAAAAAAAATAGCCTGAGGATGACTCCATCCATCCTGACATTCCCTCGCCTTCAGGCTTCACGCATCATTTTCCAGCTTTTACCGAACCAGACCTCTGACTTTTGAAATGTGGGGGTAGCATGTGAGGATGATGCTATCCATTCACGCATTCACTCGCCTCTGGGCACGCACTCATCACTCCCTGTATGTGCATACTCCACACTGGAGCAGTTGATAGAGGATGCACTATCGTCAGCAGTCAGGCGAGGGAATGGCTGGAGTTCAGTTAGGTAAAGAAGATGCGTACTTCAAAAAGTGTTTAGACTGATTTGCCAGGCATAAGAATGCAACCACAAGACGAACCCTAACAAATCAAAAATGTTGTTGCACCCTAGATTGCACAGGATGTGTATAGAAAAGACAAAGTAACTACTACCTTAATAAATTAAGCGAAATGAAAATTAAAAAATCTTTGTTTATTCATCTCAATAGCTAGAAGGTACTAGACTCCAACAAAACAGTTTGGGCACACATTGACCTGGATTGGTTAAGCTATAAACTGACTGAATTAAGAAAATAACTTTCCATGCCCTTGAGGAACTGAATGGTCAATAACTGCCTAAAAAGCTAGCATCCTAAACCTAGATTTCTTCTGGTGTACTTAACTTCCTCTTTCATTGTTAATTTTGCGATGAAAAATAATCGTTTGAGACACAAGTCAAGCAGCTTCTATCTAATCTTAATGTCCACTCGGTGCTCGACCCTGACCAAGCTGCCACACTCGTACAAAAAATACCCACAGTCATCTTCAATGAAGCCAAATTTCGCAAGATTTGGTTTGCCGTCTGTATCACACCCGACAATACAAAAAAAAACCTTCCTCCTGACCAAAATTATGTAACTCTAGTTCAATAGACTCAAAGGCACATCCGTAACGATGCTATTCCAAAGCAGCTACTCCAATCCAGGGCAACTTGCAACTGTTAGAGACAGTTTGCCTGCTTGAAGTTATACTTTTGACGCAACAGCAAGTGTTGGGCCAAATTCTGTAAGGTGGCCTACTGCTAGCAAAAGCTGCTAGTTATGTTCCTTGACCAAATTATAGGCGGAGCTGGCCACCAGATGACGGGTCAGCTGCAGCATGCCGACTTCAGTCTGGCAAACGAAGGCTGCAAGGCCTTGCGGTCCAAATCACAAACTTATAGACGTCCGGCCTTTTAACATTGGCTGTGGCATCAGTGAAGCAATCAGTTTAGGATGCTGGCTTTTAGATTACCCAACCCGTGGAACCATCTCTGGTGGAACTAGCATTCCCAGGGCCGGATTAATGAGGCAGCTGCCTCGGGCCCCAGGTAGTTTAGGGGCCCCCAAGACTACTTTAAAACTGTTTCAGTTTTTTTTTCAAATGGCGACGTCGTGGTTATATCACGTTTGTTTATGTTAAGATTAGGTTTTATTAACTTATCGAACTAAACTCCTTGTTTAACAAACAAAATAGCTGAAACTGCTCATTTGCAGAGTGCCACGACACGTCTACGTATAACGGGCAACCTTCTACTGCATACATGTACCGCGTTACATGTACTTTCTATACAAGTCACTGCACGGACCGAACAACAGTTGGTCAGTTGGACATTTTTTGCGAAAAGTTTGATCCAATTTTTCAGACTGAATGGGGTTTTTGATCCAGAAACGTGGTTTCCATTTTCACTTTTAAAAAAGTTCTTTGGATTTTTTGATATTTTTAGGTGACCTTTTTTCATGGGCTACCTGGGTACCCTGTATTATTAGGGCCCCAATACAAACCGACGCCTCGGGCCCCAAAATGTCTTAATCCGGCCCTGAGCATTCCCTATTTTTTTTTTTGGTAGACAATGCTGAAATTCTGCGACAATCTGCATTTTCTAACATAACATTCGCAAGTTCGTGCAATCAGGGACGTTAAGTTTACGTCCCTGGTGCAATCATGGGCATCACTCCGTCCGTGAGCGAACACCAGCCGCTGATGGACTCCTGCACCGAACAGAGCGAATAGAACGCACTACTGTTAGAGACAGTTTGGCTCCAAACGTGACGTCGCGCGTGCGCAGTGAGGTTGCGTCTTCCGTTCAGTACCTTCCGAAACTACAACACAGCTCAACAAGCTCAGCAGAGTATTCGATACGTCATACCTTCACCGCCTCCAGACCTGGTTAATGTATTTGACCAGGATTGGCTAATAGATGTGACCAGGCGAGAGCAATGCCAAATTGCGAACCATTTCAGGAAGGTGGTTTGGTGGGGGTGGCGGTTTGAGCATGCGCGAGGAAACAGTTTTGACGATGTTGCATCAACACGGATATTAGCAGGGAATGAGCCAAACTGTCACCAACAGTGGTGCGTTTGGTTCGCGCTGTTTGGTCGTTTAGGAAGGTACCGTATTACTATCTTTCGTCAAACACATCAACTTCACCACTACATACCGTAGAGTATCATCAAAAACATACGGCAACTGTACCAATTAGTTATACGAATATAGTGGCACGAATATAAAAATGTTCGCAGTTTTTTAGCAGTAAATCCAGTTGATTCAACTTTTGGCTTGAATGTGTCGAGCCACAAGGGCGTGTGAGCTTGGAGCCGATGTCCTTCTTTGCCCGTCTCCGTGACAGTCGCACGTCAGGTTGAATCTTGGCAAGATTGGGTGATCTTGGGGTTTGCGCAGGAAAACAAAACGAATGCATGACAGGGTAAGGATCTTGTTATTTTAATATATCTCTGTGACGACAGGATATGTAGTTTCAGGCAGTTAAGGAAAAATACAATATCCTTACATACAATCTGTAGTTGATGTATAATTATGTAATTTGTACTTGCAATGCATGTTTTCTTCACTCGGCTTGAACAAACTGCAACGTGTTGATTATCGGTGCTCGTTTACGCTTTACGTTAAAACTTGCGATTGTTGTTATTTTCAGTTAACATGACCCTTCCGTCTCTGTCATCTGTAACCAACCATTGGTGGGTATCAGTTTGCAAGCACGTCAACAAAGCCGTCGTGTTTTTAGATGACGAAACTGCTGAAACATTGCACTGGAATGGCGGCTTGACACGATTGGTACAAGCTGGTGCCCTTGATGTCAAGAATTTCTCCCCTTTTGAGGTTCGAGTTTTTTTATTTTTATAATCCGTCGAGTTATGTATTGAAATGTTAATAATTTTTAGTCCTTTCCATTTCAATTTGCAATTGTGTTCTCAATTTGATGTGGAGAGTGGGGTGCTTTGCTTGACTGTCACATGTGCTTAGCATGACTGCGCCCAGATGGATACGAGGCCGCCTGGGCGCACGAGCATAACGTACTAAAGAACTGCTGGTGCATCCGAATAGCCTGAGCAGGCTTTAATTTAACTCAAGTGATGTGGCTTTTGAGAGCATCTGAGGAGATGTTTATTGTGCGGAGCTGAGTCCTGTCTGATGGCAGGATGGCATGTTACAGAAAGCCCCATTTGGCTGTGGATGCGCATAAGCCAAGACTCCAAGCATTGTTTGAGAGTTGGCAGCACATGACTGGCACGGGCCAGGTGCCCAAGACACTGTATTGTCGCTTGTAGTGGACTTCATGGGCTGAAGCCAGGGAGGCTTATCGGAAGAATAGGTTGTCTCCTCACCAATCAACTTCGTGTTGCGCTAGAATTACGTAAAATGATCAGCTGAACAACGGTTTCCCATGCCATTTTTAAGGCAAAGGCTTAGTGTGGCCCTCAGAAATTAATCAAAACCGGACTCTTTGCGCCGCCTCACTGCATTAAAAAGAATGGCCAAACTCACAAAGCAACGTATATATTTTTTTCGTAGACAGTTTATAAGCAGGTTGTTATTGTCAGCTATAAACGAACAAAAGTCACCAGAAAAACGCACACTTTCACAACAGAAGACACTCACACTGTCTAGCGAATTTTCGATAGTTTACTACTATCTTCCTCAGGCCTTAAAGTTAGTTTGGACTCTGTTTACATCCCTGTTGTTTTCACCGTTGTCGTCTGCTCGTTCGTTGCCATGCTCGAAACTTGGTGCGTTGCATAGCCTCCCGATTTTTGCAGGCCCACCACTTTCTGTTGTGAAAGTGTGCGTTTTTCTGGTGACTTTTGTTCGTTTATAATGGAGTTTCACAGTACGAAATCTAACGATCTTTTTCGAAAAATTATTGTCAGCTGCGTGTGGTTTTGTTGTTATTGTCGGTTAGGTTAAGTACCGGCTTTGGCATTTCATACTGTGGAACTTCACTTTAGTTGGGGTTTGGCATTTCATACAGGGCAGTTCATTCATGCTTTCCTGCGTGGCATCGCCAAGCCTGCGGCCAGCCTGCCGACAACATGGATGACGTCACGGCCAAACTCGCGAAGTACTAACTTTGACCCTTCACCACGTCCAAACGGTGCTTTTGCCCCAAAAATGGAAGAGGAAAATGTTATTCAGCAGGTAATTTTTAGTTCATTTAAAAAAAAAAAAAAATTTAAATCGGACGAGAGACACTTACGCTATTCTTCCCATGTTCCGCCAGGGCTATGTGTATCCCACCCACTTGCATTCGGGAAAAAAGGACCTCGGAAGTGTACTTATTCTGTCGTTCACTGCCGAAAAATGTTCGATTCTACATTGATGTCATGTGTTGTCCTTTATGCCATTAAATCTTGGAGCAAAGCAATGCAATGGACAGATATTTTGAAAGTAGGAAACATGAGCAAATCCTGTGTAAATTAATCTAGAGAAAATGTGATAATGTCGTCGGCACCAGGGAGCAAGTTGTAAAGGTTAACGATATAGGTTAAACAACAACATATGGCGCCACTACATTTGTGCTGTTGGGGAAACTGCTCAAAACAAGCTTACAAGTGGTCAAGACACTCGTATCTATCCTTCCTCCAAGTTTCGCTTACAACTGTGCACATGAACATTACACGACACACTTTCAATTAGTTAACAGGGTACACACCAACTAACCACAGGGTGCTCAAATGCACTTGTTAGTTTCTTTTTTTTTTAATGTTTTCATGAAGCTTTTTTCTTTCGTGACTTGAATCAGGCTGGGACAGACCCACCACCCAACCACACACAGTATTAATTTCCTTTCCCGCTAAAAATCTCTTCTTTATGATAAGATTTGTCTTATAGCTGTGGGCTTGGGGCTAGTGCATGCAGTATGGCTGTAGACGTAACAATTTCAATAGTTTGCTTGGTGGCTTGGATCATAAAAGTGAAATGTTCTTTGTTTGCGACACTGAGTATTACGTAGGTCATATTCTGAACAGTCAAATTTCCACAATGAAAACATAGTCACTCTTAGTGTTCGCATTCAAGCTTTAAATATTACTTTCCCACCAATGCACACACCCTCATCCCCATTCTAAATCAAAATTTACTGTAAGAGGACAATGGAACAGGACACCAACTAATTTTCCCAGTGAAAAAATGTTTCTATGTGCAAAGAAGCCCCTCGGCACACCAAAGGGAGGGCCTAGCCTAGTTATAGTGTCGCTGGTTTTCCTGAAGGAGATTGGATAGTACACTTTAAAGAATACTTAAAAGAGTTGGATTAATTTAGAGGGCAACAACCCGTAGTAGGTTTATGATTAAAACATTCAAAATTCCTGCAAATTACTGCATACATTAACAACTACAAACATAATGAAATCATGAGGCCAAAGCACAACAAATTTTGTAGGATGGTTTTAAAAAACTGATCATTTTAAACAATCTCGGTTACCCTCGTTTCACTCGAAGACAGAAAGTATCAGCCCAGATCTTGCTATAAAGGCGCGCAGTCTTCCCTTGCCTCGGCTGTTTTATAGTTGAGAAACCCGAGTTTCGTACCAAATCGACTGGTCTCGTTAATAGTTTCAATTAAAATTGTCAGTTTTGGAATCTGAAAATAAAATGCTAACTGGTAGTATAAAAGAATGTTACCAAATGATACATTAGGCTACCAAACATAGCTTAATGTATAATTTGCTGTACAGCGTAAGAAAATTATACATAGTATTTGTATCAATAGTGTATTTAGTGCTTAATTTCAGTTTTGTGATTTTGAACTTTTTTTTTTATTTTTTAGAGTACTGAACCATCGCAAAAGAAGGCAGTTTTTCTTCTAAATCAGCCGCTACATGGTATTACTTTGGACACGTTGCACGACATTATCAAGGCCAGCAAGCTGCAGTATTGTATTGTCGTTACCAGTGTTCATTCTGCTGTGCATTATTTTGCACATCATGGACACAAAGATGGTGATGAGGATGTTCTCATGGAAAATTTGGAAGAACGCATTCGAATGTGGATGGGTGACAGGGTAAATGAATTTGGTGTTGGTGTAGCTGTTAAAAAATTAATATTTGTTTACGAAACAATTAACCATGTAAATATCACATACTAATCTCGTACACACAAAAAATGGACTTGTATGGGTCAAACAGTTTCCAGAAACTTACCGCAGGGATTGACCACAGGGATGGACAAGGATACATAAGGACAGCTACACAGAAGTAACTACATTATAGAGGTGTGCGAGTAGAATAATTTTAATTTGAGTCAAGCTGAGCCGAGTTTAAAACAGAAGAATCAAGTATCGAACTGAGTGCGAGTATTTGGTTAAGACACTTATTTGCAAGTGTCTTTTTTATTTGTTAGTGTAATAACTAAGTTCTCATTCATATAATCACTCCTCGCTGTTTTACTTTTTGGGATGTCCCTCTTACCAATCGGCACTTCTTTTTCCCTCATTTGCATAAAATTTCCCCTAATTTATGCGATTTTTAATGCGACCTCTGCGTCACTTCCGGTTCCCTACCTCGCTCCTGTCACGCGTCTAACTCCCACTGTTTCTATTGCCGTTGGCACGGGAAGTTGTAAATTCAGAATTGGAGCGTGAAAATCGTGTTTCACGTAAGTTGGAGTTAATGTTTAGGTGTTATCGACTGCTGTCAAGTCATGCCTAAGGATGATAAAGCGAAATCTCGAGCTCTACGGGTAGATTATCCAGCAGATGGAACGGATGCAGAGCGGGTTGTTGTGGATTCAGCAAAGAAGACGACGGACAATTTTTGGCGGCGGCGTGCGACCGAAAGTATCGGGCTGTAGTAGGGAAGGAAGTCTTGCAGAATCAATTTCAAGTTTACCAGCTATCCTAGGTAAGGAAATGCAGGGTGCTTTGCAACAGGCATTGCTTCAAAATAATTTTTGTCATGCTGGCGATGTACCGGACATGCATCCGAGGAGGGGCTGCCGTCCGAGAGACGAGGAATGTATTGAAATGCCGAGCCAAAATTTCCATCAAGGTGACGAGGCGTTTGGTGAATACCCTGTTGACCCCGCCAGAGATTGCGGCGAGGTGTATAGTTATGAAAGCAATATGCTACGAAACAAGCGAATGCGGCATGCGCCGCTGTTGGGTAATTCGGCTCCAGGAGAAAGAATGGAGGAGGAATTCGGTGCGGATTGGCGTTACCCGCTGGAATTGGAAAACGAGTGGCATGTGCCAGGTGAAAATACAGCCAACGCAGGCTTGGGTGCGACCGGTAAAAACAGGCTGGAGCCGGGGTTGCTTGGTGAAAACGCTGGATTACTGAGTGGCGTAGCAAAACAAGCCTTACCGAGCGCTGTAACGTTGAAGCACCCGGTGTGGACAATGGAGGCCGATGTGACGGCATGGTGGTCAAAACATAAAGACACGTGGTTGACTACGGCGGAGCGAGAATCAATCTCGGATTGGTATGTGGTTCCAGAGAATGTGCAAAAAGATTTTGTTGCGCCACGCACGACGGTGTTATCACGAAACTCTGATCGTACGGTTGAATTTGTGGATTCGGCGATCGCAAACTTCAGGGAAATTTTTTGCTTGTGTTGATGCCGCTGCTGCGAGCGTTGTAGTCTTGTGCCATGGAGCCGGTTGATAATGACATCTAGTTGGAAATCGCAATTGTCACAGGTGGTGGTTGACACCACGACTTTACAGATTCTAGCCTTTTTGAGCGTCAACGAGACTAGGCGGCATCGGTTACAATACGCCTTTGCATAAGAATTACGCCCTGAGTTAACGGCTAGGCAGCCAACGTTGTTAGTTATTTGGTGTTCAGCTCAGTGATTTACTCAAACAAGTTCAGCAAGAAGTAGCGGCAGCAAGGCGTGCGACACCGGGAGCACGTAGGTTGCAGCAGGCACCAGGTAGACGGCCTTTTCGGAGAGGCTTCCGGGGCATGCGTCCCCGCCGAGCAGGGAAACGGTATTAGTTCGGAAAAACGACCGAAAGAGAGAGTGCCCACCGAAGCCAGGGCATCAGCGGGTGTGTTTTCTGTTGATTCATTAACATTTTGTGCGGCGGTTGTATGTCGTCCCACCCAGGGGAGTGAGGAAGATAGACAAAATGTGGACACAGTGTCGTCGACATTCCCAGTGAGAGTTTTGTCCGCAGTGGCAAGGAGAATTGTGGATGCTGATTTGGCGCATTCATCTTGGTGTGTATATAAGGGTAAGTGGGCTCGTTGGGTCAAATGGGGTGATGAGAAAGGGTTGCAACCCTCCTCAGCACCGGTGGAGTGTCGTGTAAATTTCTTTGCTGAGCTATTTTCGGAAGGGCTAGCTTATAGAACTTTAGCGGGTTATGCGACAGCGTTGGGCCGGTTTCACCACGGTTGCGGGGGTCACAGGCTCTCGGTGCATCCTTTAGTTGTCAGGTTTTTGAAAGGGGTGTTTCATTTGCGGCTACCGGAGCCGCGTTATATATATGTACGGGACCTGTCAGTGGGGGCCAGGTTGTTGCGCGGCTGGCATCAGCCAAGGAGCCTGTCGTTAAAAATCTTAACCCTTAAAACGTGCATGTTGCTAGCGATTAGTGCAGGAAATCGAGCAAGTGAGTTGGCTAGTCTTGATTTACAGATGTGTGATATCCAGGCGGTTTTTGTTGTGCGGCAGCACAAGACAGCTATGTTGTCAGCGCCGTTCTTATTCCTGCTGTTACACAGCAACACAGATACCGCTGGATGCCTTGCGTTGCCTGAAATCGTACATTCGGCGGATGGAGCCGCTCAGGGATGCTGAGGCGCTCCGATCAGGCTGAATGCCTGAAGAATTACTGTTGTCTTACGTTCGGCCGTATAAGCCAGTATCCTCTCAGACGGTTGCCAGGTGGCTATGCGCAACGCTGCAGGAGGCCGGGGTAGATGTTGCTCGTTTTCGGGGGCATTCCGTTCGTTCGGCGGGGGCTTCGGGGTATGGCGCCTCGCCATCCCAGATTACGGCCATGGCCAACTGGGCCTCAACGTCTGTATTTCACTCACATTACCAGTGAAAGTTAGCTCCATGTCTGGCGAGCCAGCTATTGCAGCGCCTGCAGTGGATGGATTGCTGGTGCTGCGCCACGGGTTAGAATCTTGCCCAAAAAGTAACACAGCGAGGAGTGATTATACGAATGAGAAATGGTGATTCTACCAGAGAACTTGTTCTCGCAGGAGAATCGAAGTTCTCAGAGTAGAATCCGACGAAGCTGTGTTAGTTTCATGACCCGCCCGCCTCCACTGGCACACGTCTTGGTCACCAGTATGAAGGAAGCGACAGTGGGAGTAAGACGCGAGGTAGGGAACCGGAAGTTACGCAGAGGTCGCGTTAAAAATTGCATAAATTAGGGAAAATTTTATGCAAATGAGGGAAAAAGAAGTGCCGATTGGTAAGAGTGACATCCCAAAAAGTAACAGCTTCGTCGGCTTCTACTCTGAAAACTTCGATTCCCCGGCGAGAACAAGTTCTCTGGTGGAATCACCATATGCTGCTTATCGGACTGTGTGGGTCAATGTCTACAACTATTTTTACAGTTTTTAGGATATAACTTTAAAATGGTTTGAGCTAGTGGCTTTTAATTTGAACCAGCGAAAAGCTCTCGTCGAGACGATGAATTTGGTATATTTGAACGTCAAAATCGGTCAAGTTATTGGCAAAGTTATCGCATTGTTACCGGATTCGAGTTTCGGAGTTTTGGGATAAATCTAGTCGAGTTTGAGCAGATCGGAAACTCGACTCAAACTCGAAACTTTTTTGAGGCTCGCACACCCCTACTACATTATAACAGTAGGTCTTGAGAATTGTATTGTCATATTGCGGTTATTGTTTAAAAAAAAAATCATGTTATAGAGGTACTATCGTTATAATTTACTTAAACAGATAACAAGGGGAAAAAAATCATGTAGGCCTATGCAAGGTAAAATATCTAATGTCTGCGCTGACAGTACTAGTATAACTTTTAAGATGGTAGGACTAAGGTATGCAGTATTGTAGCAAAAAAAAAAATAAAATTTTTTCCAAAAAAAAAAAATAGTTTATTATTTTTTTGGGGGGGAGGGAAGTTGAACAATCACGGGACAGCAGGGGTGTGCGATACTATTGAGTTTCAATACTGATACCGATACTTTCTTGGTATCGGTAGTGGTATCGACATTTAACATTGGGTCTGAATTTTTGGTAGTATCGATGGTATCGAAATGATAAAAAAATTTTTTTAGTATCGACACAGTATTGTTAGTGGTGAAGACTGAAGAGATCTAAACAGTGTTAGGCCTACCTTTAATCATTACGAAGTTGTAAAGACTTGAATATTCCGAGTTTTCCTTTAAGGACTTCGTCGGTTACCATCCATTAAGTTCCTTTAATTCTCCGAAGTATCGGTATCGAAACAAGTATCGGCATCAAGAAAGTATCGTGATCCCAATACAGTACTTGGAATAATAAAGTATCGGTATCGAGTTGAAAAATTTTCGCACACCCGTGCATGACAGTGACTGTCACTCGATGGCCAGCTGCAACCAAATGTACTGCCAATACTTAAGGAGGCTTGGTGTTAAAGGGGCAAATGGCTTGAAGTTTTTTGGCTTAGAGCTACAAGTTTCTTCTTCTCCCTCAGTCTTGTCACAGTGCTTGGAAATGGGAGAGGTCCACTCAACTGAATCAGGTAACGCCGTCAGGACAACGGATGGAAAAGAGGAATAAATCCTTGCAAAGAGATATGATGGGTGGGATAGATGGTCAAAAGGGAAATTCTTGAATTAACATCCTTTTTAACTGCTAAGGTTGTCTCGGGATAGTGTGGGACAGTTTTGCTAGGAAATACTTAGCATTCCATAGGATTAAGGATTGGATTGTTATATAGAGGCAACCTTCACCATTGTCGGTTGCCAAACTTAAAATTTCTTCTACATGGCGAGGAGGTAATGATCAATGGCGAGTGCATTTTAGTGTCTATACTGGCCAAAAGGCGAGTGCCACACAATTCACATTCGTGAAGATTGTGTAGCGGTAGAACGGATTTTGGAAACTTAAATCTCTATTGCTTTAATGAGGTTAAAGTGGGCATTTTTTTGGCATTAGAATAGTGATTATTTGGCTGTTGTTTAGTCAATGAATCATTATAGTGGAGTTATTGTTACAAACAGGTATTGTTGTATAGCGCACCATAGGACACTTGCAACGTTTACTGCGAAATCATGGCGCATTTTCCTTCTGTGGCCAGAAACGTCATTAGATTACAGCCGTTTGCAACCATGCAGGGCCTTAGCTAAAAAAAAAAACTTCTGAAGAGGCAAGTGATAATTTTATCATAACGGACTGGTAATTATTACCACTCCAAGCCAATATGTATTTTAAACCTTCTTTCCACCACCTCTCCCAGACAGACTCAAAAAAAAGGCAGCAACAATGGAGACAAGTTTCTGTACAGCTTCCTGGGACTATACTATTTTAGGTTCTGGTTGGCCGTTTGGGTTCGGAAAATGGATTGATGATGCATGGTAAAATTTCTCTTCGAGCAGACGAACCAGTAGGACTACTTTATTGCTCGCTTCATTGCTTTCCCGACGTGATAAACATCTGAATTCACAGGCTAGGGAGATTATTTGGAATGTCTTCAAATACATCAGGGCTCAGTACTCAACATGAATGCTGGAACAACACATTCAAAGGGCCAGCACTGCCACTGGAATTTCCTAAGAGAATGGCAGGACGCATCTTGTCAATAGCAAAAGCCATACCGATAGCCAAAGAGGGTTAGGCCTAACGCCGCAGACATAGTACACTACAGCCGCTCAATGCTTGTACAAGGTCCCAATCACCGCCAACGTTAGTGCATACGTGTGACAGGCGATTGTAAACTATCATAAAATACAGCTACTTCAGTGGCCAACCAGAATCTAGGGTATAAGACTCTCCTTAGTTTGTGCCCACTATGCAACAATTTTTTTTTTTTTTAGAAATAGTTATAGATCAGGCCTGCTGGAGGGAAAGAAAGGTGAGAAAGCTAAGCTGTGGAACTTACATTTGCAGATTGCAGTTTGTTGGAAGGAAAATAAAACAGAAAAAAACTCTTGCAGGTACTCTTCCTCTTAGCTACAGCCCTCCACCCATGTGTATGATTTGTTGGGCTAGGTCTAGAGCAAACACACGTTTAAATAAATTTTTGCGTCTATGTTCGGTCTGCTATTCACTGTTGCTAGAATGCTTCACAGTTCATTGATTTATCCATCCCTAGTTGTTAGGCATTTTGTATTTACTAGAAATCTGCCTTCTTGTAGTAAAAGCTGTGTTTCTTTTCGCTTTCAGAATTACATAGTGGAACTTCTCTTTTCCCCCATGTTTGTAGCTCCAATCTGCCCAACGTTATTTGTGACTCCTCCATTTAGTCATCTCTTTCCTCCACTTCCTTCAGACTTGCATAACATTCAGCAGTTGCAGCAGCAGGAGAAGCATGGAAAGGTAAATAATTTGGGGTTGAAGCAGTCTACAACTTGACAAAATTGTAATTGTGCCAGTTGGTAAACCATCCTTTTTAGTCCCTTCCTCTAGAAGTTTTTTTTAAAAATTCAAATAGAATGTCAGTTATCCGAACCAAGTGGGACAGAGGGGTATACAAATAATCAAATTTATAACTGAGCTGCTCTCACCCAAAATGCAGAATAAAGCAGTGACTTTTGTTTGAGTAGGATTTTGTATTTGGGGACTGCTTTAATATGCAAGAATATTTCAAGAAAATTTTTGGATCAAATTGCTTCCTCGAACAGAAAGAAACAGCTTGATTTCTAATTCTTGTCTGAAAACTCAAAGTTAAGAATTTTTTTTCCGAAATAAGGTGTTTGAAAGTCAAGGTGTTCAAACAGGGTTCGTATAATCCCTAGGGTTCTACTTTACCGCATTAGAATTGGTAAATTTAGTTATTTAGTGTTGATGTTAGGATTCACTAACTTTGCAAATCTAGTAAAAATAGCTAACGGCTGCTACAAAGCAACACAGGCGGAATCTAACAAAGTGTCTGTTATCCAGAATGTAAAATATGTGTGATGAAAAAATTTCCCCTTCCCTATTTTACCATCTAATTTTAAGACGTACAGTAATGTAGCAAGAAAAGTACTTTCGGAGGAACACAAAATATCCAACTTAGGAGCTGGGGCAATGCTGTAACCACCTGCATTGGAAGGTGGAGCATTTTACGCTATCGTAGAGCTTATTTCTGGTTTCCCGTGTGCAGATTTGCAACATATTGTCAAGCAAATTTACGGATGATGGCAGTTTTTCTGGTATCGTTCATACCAGGATACGGTTGATTTTGGATTTATGTAATTTACAAAGGCACTACATATGGCATCGTGCTACTCGGGAGTCGAAATCCCAAGTCTTAATTTTCAGGAAAAAATAAGCTATTTTCAAACACTGCACAACAGAACAATGAATCGTTCGGTGCTAAATTTTCGACAGAAAATCGCTGATGGTGTGGTGAATGACATCGTGTCTTCTGGCATTGTCAGAGATTAGTTTTTGAGTTGTTTTCTCATCACAGCGGTTGTTGCATTTGAACGCTGCGCGTTCTCTCTGTGTAGGATGATGCGCAGCATTCTTTCATACTCATTGATCTGCCACTTGCTGTCAAGGAGTGTTTGTGCCTTGGAGTGTATGTTAGTTAGTTGAATGTGTAGACTCTTCTAGTGGATGATTGATGGCGATCGATTCCAGGGCCCGACGGTGTGCCTCGGACGGAGTTGCAAACGAGGAGGGTGGAGGTATCTTTCCAGGCAATTTCATGCTGGGTTTCAGCATGGTGGACTGCTATTTCTTCATGCGCAAGGTAGCCTAATGGTTATCACGACCATTTCGTGTGCAAGAGGGTTCCTGGTTCGTACCTGACCTCAGCCACCCCTGTCATTTTTGGGAAGAGAAGGGCCCTGTGATGCCTCGTGCTCATGTCGATTGTTGCATGTAAAAGATCCTAGGAAATTTCCGATTGGAATTACCTAGCAAATTTGTCCCTCTCCTTGTGGCGCCTTGGCTTAAGCTGGGAGCGCGGCAAAACTACAGCTATTTCACTTATGCGGTCCCTGAATCTTGTGGCTGTGACATGTTCCCACATTCGCACCTGGTCCCCTACCTCCTTCCCCTGATTTCTCTCACGTGTAGCGCATTACATCACATATATTCGTGACCATCCAGCCCCCCTCCTTCCCACATATGCACCATCTCGTCACGTATACACAAACTCCTTGACGGCAAGTGACATCAATGATTCTGCAAGCACGATGCCCATCATCCCAGATAGAGATCAGTGGTTAAACGTACTGCATTCAAATGCAACAAATACTCCAACGACAAGCAGCTGTGATGTGAAAACAACTAAAAAATTTCCTCTTCACAATGCCTGAAGAAAACGTACGTTGTTCACCACACCATCAGTGACTGTTTGTTGAAAATTTAGCACCGAACGATCCAATTGTTGTGTAGTGTTTAAAAATAGCATATTTTTCCTGTAAATTAGTCTTTCGAAATTCAAAGTAAAACCTCGTACCGAATTTTTGCAAAATCCAAGTATAAATTCTTCCAATTGGGTAGTAGTTTTTTTTTTTTACAAATGTTTATTAGTTTGTTGTTAGTGCATTGTGTGGATTTGTTGGATGAATGCAAATTAACCTACTTTGATAACTCTTATTTATTTTTTTTTAATGTTTTTGTGGTAATCTAAAATATGACAGGCGTAGTTTAGATTTTACTAGTGGTAACAAAAAAATCATTTCCCCTATTAATTCATTGCCTATTGTATGTTTTGGAACTTCTTTTCAGAGTGAAAGAAAATTTCCCGAAACTTTACATGACTTGGAATTAAATCATCTTCCTTTGAATCTCCAGATCGAACTAAAGGTATGATAACGGTACTATACAACACCAGTCAGCCAAATTGATGTGTGCTATCTATTTCAAACTTTGTGACTGTGTCTCTACAGGCAAAATTGCTTGATGTACCATTTTTAGGCAGCATTTACTGTGCAAACATCAAGAAAAACAGTGTTTTTAATGTTTCATGTAATACATTTCGGATGTAAACGAACCATGGCGACAATTTGTAATTAAAAGTATTGTGTAAGTTATCTTATTCCAATCGATATAGTGTTGAAGCATTAAATGTTGTTGAGTACGTAGAGTATGTATGATCGATACCACACTATGCGTACATCTACAGAGGTTGACGTATGACATTTGAAGGTTATCGAAATAAGATATGATGAACCAAAAGGGGGGGGGGGAACTGTAAGGCTGGTTTTTCAGTGAAAGTTGTATTTGTTCTAAGGCTGTGCAGAGGTACCAATGTTGTGCGGAGGAGAATGGCAACCCCCTGCCCATGTGTGTAGACTTTTGCGTAAGGTGTGTAGCTAATCTTATTCCTGTCTTTGAAGAACATAGCATCTAGGAATTGGAGCTTTCCTTGCACTTCGTCTTCTGTGAATTTAATGTGAACATTCCATTCGTTTAGAGCATTGTGCTAAGAACTGATCTCTTAAGTGGAATCGTGAAGATATCATCGATATACCTCTTGTCAGATTGGTAACTTTGGAAAATTCTGAACAACCCATTCATCTAGGAACTGGAGCACTATCGGTGCTGTAATTGGAGAGCAGGAATACCTCATCCAATATATATGTAATTTTAGCGGAGATAGTGCTTTAGTATCAATAGCGGCTTGTTTGAAGCCAGGGACCATCATTTTATCGTATTGTTAGTATGTACAAACTTTGTAGACTAACTGTCTCCTTAAAGTCGCGATGTGAGTATTCATACTTTTGATGCCCTTTTCAGGTATTGGCTCATTGTTTCAACAGTTTTTTGGAGCAACTTGGATGTAAAGAAGACTGTTTCACTGTTGGCCATTTTAGTCGGATCATAGTAAATATATTAGACAGTCTGCCAGCAGCCAGGACTAGAAGAAAGGTAAGCTCGGCAACAAATCGCTTGGAAGCAACAGAATATAATGGCTTATAAGAAACTTAAATAATGATCTAGGTTCAGTTCCTCTTTTGTCCACACTGTAAATTAGTTGGTGATGAAGAGCGCCCACTTTTGCTTGCAAAGCTATACACATCAATAATGACTGCTGGCAAGTCATTGTTAGGCTAGTATAAATCAACATACCGCCACAGAGAAACCGCTGTATGTCTTCAAGCTAATTGAAGATAATGAATTGAATAGAATAACTTAATTCGAGTCGAGCCAAGCTGAGTTTCCAACAGAAATGTCGAGTATCGAGTTACAGTATTTGGTGAACACATTTTGTTTTGCAAGTTTCACTTTAATTTATTAAAGTAATAACAACTAAGATGCTGTTTCACAGACTGTTTGGGTCATGATTTTCCAGTTTTAAGGATATAACTTGAAAATTGTGTGAGCTACAGGCTTTTAACGTACACCAATGGAAAGCGCTCGTTGAGATGAAGAATTTGATACACAGGATGCCAAAATCGGTCAAACATTGGCAAATTTATTGAATTTTTCGAGTATGGAGGCGAGCGACGAGTCGGGTTTGAGCAGGCTACATGTTGCAAACTCGGCTCGATTTTTCGAGTATCCCGCATCACTAATAATGGATTAAAATTTGTAATTAATACTTTTTTGAGTTGTCTCCTAATTCTTATTTTTCAGACCGCTGCTAACAAAGTGTCGATTGTATTAATAGATCGGACTTTAGACCTAGTTGGACCAACAGGCCATGGAATTGACACACTTCTAGATAGAATAATAAATCTTTTACCCAGACTGCCCGGTCATTTCAACGATGTGGCTGTGAATATGGCAAATGTTTGCTGTGCTAAAAGGTAAATTTACTAAATAATGTTCCACCATCATTTCATGTGATTTTCAGTTCTGTGGTGTGGTAACATCATCGTCACATCTTTGTTTTAGTGACTTCAATAGTGATAATGAAGTTTTAGTACCAGGATGTTTAGCACAAAGCCAAGACGCAGTTGCATCAGCAGTACTGAACTCCTTAGTTATTAACAAGCACAAGGTATTTGATTTTAGCATAATTGATTTACTTTGAATAAGGACCACATTGTAGGTGCATCTCAACATTTAAAAAAAATCTACAGAATTGGAAAAAGATCGTTAGATTTCGTACTGTGAAACTCCATTATAAACGAACAAAGTCACCAGAAAAATGCACATTTTCACAACAGAAGACACTCACACTGTCTAGCGAATTTTCGATAGTTTACTACTATCTTCCTCAGGCCTTAAAGTTAGTTTGGACTCTGCTTACATCCCTGTTGTTTTCACCATTGTCGTCTGCTCGTTCGTTGCCATGCTCGAAACTTGGTGCGTTGCATAGCCTCCCGATTTTTGCAGGCCCACCACGCGATTTGTGTAGCCTCCCGATTTGTCCAGGCCGATCCAGCGAGCTTGCCACGTGAAGTCCCCACTTCCTACACAACTGCCTGGAATGTTCCCAGCCGATCAGATGTGAAACTCTCGGGTAGGAGGGAGTGTATAGAATTCCATGCAATGACTGTGATGCTGTGTACATAGGGGTGACAAGAAAAGGAGTAAGAACGAGGCTTGCACAACACATGGGAAATGTTCGGAATGCAGTCAAAGATAACGGCATCGCAGTGCATTGCATGGAGACAAACCACAAGATTAGGTGGCATGACACTAGTACACTGATTAAGTCCAACATGGCACGAGACAGACACCTCCGGTGCCTCGAATCCATTGCCATTAGTCAACATGAAGCCAAAGGAATTCCTCTTATGAACATTCAAGGCCCCTCCTACCAGAGAGTTTCACATCTGATCGGCTGGGAACATTCCAGGCAGTTGTGTAGGAAGTGGGGACTTCACGTGGCAAGCTCGCTGGATCGGCCTGGACAAATCGGGAGGCTATGCAACGCACCAAGTTTCGAGCATGGCAACAAACGAGCAGACGACAACGGTGAAAACAACAGGGATGTAAACAGAGTCCAAACTAACTTTAAGGCCTGAGGAAGATAGTAGTAAACTATCGAAAATTCGCTAGACAGTGTGAGTGTCTTCTGTTGTGAAAGTGTGCGTTTTTCTGGTGACTTTGTTCGTCTACAGAATTGGGTGTGGGGTAAATATATTAAAAGTGCAACACAGGTTTTTTTCAGTATTGCTTATATTGTAGTTTCTGTGCTTATTTGGTTTATCATTATCAATCTGCCTGCACAGTAAGATCGAAGCTGGCTTAAGAGTAACAGCTGTACAAGTCTTATGTTTCTTTTGACAGAAGACATTTTTGGGTTAATTGACAATAGGCCTACATTTACCATGGGAGGGAAATCTGAGGAAACAAATGGTGCTTCACTGTAATGTTTGTGTTCTGCAGGGAAGATGGTGTTGGTACGGTAATACTATAATGTAAATAAAACATATTCCAAACCCCATCAAAATCGGATGAATAGTTTCGGAGCTATTAAAAAAAAAACATGCAACCACGAAAAAACCCTGCGACGCCCCCGGATGTTGGCTTCTCGCGCTTACGCTGAAAACCAGCGTTCGCGCTAACGCAGGAAAAATGAAAAGTGATCGGATCACGGCCATAACAGGTAGTGACCCGCTGAGTTTATTTCAAGCACAAAAAGTAGGACTGTTCCCTTTCTGATACATACCAATTTTTTTATATCCGATACCGATGCTAGCATGCAAATTTATCGCCAAAACTTAGGATACTTACCACATACACAACAAAAGCAAGAATGCAACAGCAATGGTATCGGAACAAACCTAAAGAGCAGCCCCTGGGGAGGAGTGGATTTGGGGGGGGGGGGGGGGGGGTAGGAAAAGTAAATGGGTTTCCATTTTATTAATCCCCTTTCCCCCCACAGGGCCCTTTGTGTAATAAAACGAGGAAATTCATACTTTATTTTATGTATTCTAAATTTTCTAATCTACCCTTTACTTCCCTTGCTTAATAACCTGGACTAAATCCGCTTTATTTATAGTATATTGCCAGATTGTCCTTTTCCCTGAAGAACACAAGCTTGACAGAGGAAGCACCAATTGTGTCTTCTGATCTTCCTCACACAGTAAAAAAAAATTGCTCGGCTATATAGAAATGAAGATTCTCCTGATTACTGTCGAAAATTAGCAAGACTGTTAAGTGTGATCTGTATGAATTTGTGCAATGATTGAGGGAGATAGTTGTTTTAAAATTGTTCAAGTATCTCATAGTACAACAGTGGTGATGATATTTTCATTGTTCAAGTTTTATTTGTTCTTGTTACTCAACAGTATTTCGCTACTGGGAGGCTTAACTCAACTATTAATGGAATACAAATTAGTTGCAGTAAAGATAATATTATGTTGATTCGTTTGTAAGCAAGTCTGTTTTGTAATGCAATTTGCCTGCTTGGCAGCAATCGATCAGCTCAATAAGCTCACTTTATATGCCAGATATGATAGGCTTGGGCTCGTGCAAAAAAAGTGGACTAGGTAACCATACAGTTAGTCTGATCCCAACAGTAGCAACCAACAACATCATAATCGCATAGTCATCCAATCATCTAGCAAGCATACATTTGTCTTCTAAAGAAGCTGGGAAAAAACTATTTTTAGTTGCTACATTTCATTGTGTTTGATGCTAGCGTGGTTTGATGCTGGTGTAAGTTATGACTTTTTCGTTTATGCAGGAATGTGTTATGGATATAAATCGGCAGCTCGTAGAAGCTATCACAAAGGAAAAGTTAACAGATTCATTAGCCATAAAGCCTGGCCGACTCAATCCTGAAGTTCTGGAAAATCATATTAATCATTTCAGGCAAGTTTTTTTTTTTTTGGTTGGAGTTTCCTATAACCTTCTGGTCATGTATGACAGTTTTGTAAGTTAAAAAATGAGGCATTAATTTAATTTTACTGTTAATATTTAGAATGAAACCTGTAGCAATTGCCAATCACTGTGGATTGTTGCAACATGCGTTAGCAACGGTTCAGGCTTTGCAACATTCAAATAATTCCCAGTTGGATCAGCTGTATGGCATTGAGAAAGGCCTTCTCCACAATTTGGCAGACACCACAGGAGGACAGACGGCTTTAGCACAAATGATACAGTTAATTAAAACAAGGAAGGAAAGGTAAGAACCTAGTAATACTATGTGGTTGCTTATAGTAGTAATCCTATTATAATACAAGGATGCGCCGATGTGCCAAAATGGTGATTCCGATGTTGAAAAAACATCGGCCGATATTCGATTGCGATATCTCGTGGTCTATGTTTGACATCTTAGCTACCGATGACATCATGTAAAAATTTCAAACACGAGCGCTTTTAGGGTGACAAAATCCAACAAGACAGGTAAAAAACTTACAATCCCGCCACTAAATGGCAGTACCTATCAGTACCAGCAAGTTGCAACCGTCAGAGAATGATGTATATACGTCCTCTGGCCTTGAGTAGAAACCGTCCATCTTGGATTTTCACTGGTGTCGGCTAAATTAAGGTAATTGTTATACAATAACTGTACTACAATAACTTTACATGCACAGGTCCATTATTTAGTCGATTACCTTGTGAAATAAAGGTTTTTTTTTAGTTAGAATTAAGGTCTGTTTTTACAATGACGCATGCACAGGTTTCTGAGTTGTAAGATCATCTTTAAAATAGCCCTAACAATGAGGACTACGAAGTCCTCACTAACATTCTGCTGGATATTGGTGTGTCTTCTGAAATCATAATTTATATTATCGCTTTTTTTCTGGATGCAAACAAAGAGTTGTGGGTGGTTACTAAGGCTGTACCGAACAAGAATTTTTCAGCCGAACCGAACCAAACCGAACAAACTTTAAATAAGCCGAACACCGAACACTTCCGAACCGAACAAAAATGTACCAAACCAGTCTATCTTAAATTAAAATGTAAAAGAGCTCAGTTCACACAGATTCATCAAAGCTCAAGTTTCTTAACAAATGTAGGTATTTTCCCATGGACTTGTAAGTCCATAAATGTTGAAACTCTGCTTAAACATAAAAAAATCACTACTTTTACATTTTGCCTTATAGCTCCTGAACCATTAGAGCTAGGAACTTGTGGTTTGGACCAACGGAAAGCTGGCGAAAAAACCTTCAAAATGGTGTATTCAAACATCAAAATCCGTCGATTAGAAGTGAAAATATGTTCGGTTTGGTATTTTGCGTTTGAAAGGCCGAACACCGAACCGAACCGAACACCCTCTGTTCGGCCATGTTCGGTTCGGTTTGTTCGGTTCGGTACAGCCTTAGTGGTTACCATTCGGTCTAGCTGGAGGTGAAAATTGGACTTCCCCAAGGTACTGTACTGGGGCCAGAGTTTTTTGCACTTTACACGAACAAAGTTAAACAGAATATTTCTTCCAGTGCTCCTGAATTAGTGGACGATATCAAGTTATATAAAGCTATAATATAACTATATACTATATAGCTATATACTATACTTCAGGGAGATATTTACATACTTGAAGCCAATAGCAAAGACCTAAAACTAAAACTTAACCCTACCAAATGCCACATTCTGCACATAGGTTTTAATAATCCAAAATATAACTATTTAATTACTGGTGAAACCTTAAACATTGTCACTGCAGAAAAGGACCTAGGAATCTGGGTCAACGAGAACTTGAGCATCTCTAAACGGTGTGCAAAAACTGCTGCTGCTGGCTTTAGGGCAATAGGTCGGATTGGTAGGAGTCTACTTAAAACTCTATACCGACTCTTTCAATCTCCTTTACAAGGGAATTATTTGACCAAATGTTGAATATGCGAACTTGTGCTGGTTGCCATGGCTACAAAAGGATATAGAGCTGCTTGAGAGAGTGCAGAGAAGAGCAACCAAACCGCTCCCCAAATATGGTAGCCTAAGCTACCCAGAGCACTGCCATGTTTTGGGTTTGGCTACCTTGGCCAAAGGGCGTACTCGTGGTTTCTTGGTTGAAACCTTTAAATTGTTTGACAAAGGTACAGAAGAAAAATCTTTTAAGCTGTGCTGCGGAAGCAATACGAGGGAACATCATCTCAAGATCATGAACCCTTCTGGACGTCCAAAAGAACTTCTTCTCTGCCAAGACTATTAACGACTGGAATGGTCTGGATTGCAAAATCCTTAGTTACTGCAGAACTGTAGGCACCTTCAAAAATCACTTAACAAATACGTATTCCACCCAGAAGTTTTCTTATGGCTGCCGGCAAAAAGCTTTTAGCTTTCGCTGAAATGTATATAATAATAATAATTTTAAAGTTCTGTAGACCTAACATTTAGCAGCCAGAAATTAATTACAGGCACATCTGTCATAAAATGATTTAATGAAATTGTGCATTTCTGATGGTTTAAACATCTGCTACCTACATCCAATGCCGATGCTGTGACCAAAAAAGGTCGATTTCCGATACCAACATTGGCGCATTTCTATTAAAATGTTTTATTTTCAAAAACCCATGGACATGGTTCGCACAGGGTCTTGAAAACCCTAAGATTGAAGTTGAGGCTTGCACAACCGTGAAAGTCCTGGAATTTAGGGAAAATTGTGTTATCTTTGAAAAGTGCTTTTTTCTCTGTAAATCTTGGACTTGTATTTAGGGCTGTACCGATCAGCATTTTTTCTGCCGAACAAATACCGATCCGATCAGCCACAAATTGACTGGTGTACCGATCCGAATTTTAGCAATTTTTTTTTTCTGGTTTACACAAACTTGTAGGCCAATGCAAACATTGAAATACATTTTGTTTGCCCAAATAAAATAAATATTTGTCTGTTATTAGCCTTAGCCTACACAAACATGTAGGCCTAGCCTAAATTAAAACAAAAAGTAACAAAACATGTGGTGAAACAGAATTTATTTATTGTCAAGGGATCTTGCAAAAATCGAAACTCTGTAGGTTTTGGTTCGCCGATCAGCACAAAATCTGCCAAATCTGGTCGGTACAGCCTTACTTGTCTTGGTTTGGCGGAAAAAAAATAATTATAATTGATGGAAAACTCCCAAGCTTCCCTGTATCCTAATG
>JAHWFP010031563.1:33381-67083 GCA_023313725.1 Lithobius niger
CCCCCCCCCCCTCCCCCCTGCGTAGGAATGTACACCGCTCTTCATATTGTGAGTCTTCCCTTTACATACACCGAGGATAGGGCGGGAAGGGGGAACTTTTTTTTTCCATTCTTACCTTCCCTCTCAATGGTACAGGATTACTAAAATTACAATATGTATTGTGCTTTACCTTCCTTCTCATGGTGGAGGATTATTTATTTATTTATGTATTTGCCACTCGCAAGGTACAATGTTTGAGTAAAAATAAAATCTAATTTAAGTACAGTATAACCTCTTTAATAACGAGAATTCCCCGCTTAAGAATCATAAAGAGCGACATACCGGTAGCATCGAATTTACTTTGGTTTAACGTTAATTACTCACACTAACAGTTCCTGCAATACTAAAAGTTCCATGTAAATGATAATTTATTGTGTAAATTATCATTTACATGGAACTTTTGCTATAGCTTGAACTGTTACTGTGAATAAATTCCCGCTGAAGGCCAGTTGGCTCTCAGGTCCCGCACGCACCAATTTTTTGACAAGAAATAAAAAAAAACAATGCGACAAAAATAGCAGTTAAAGATAAAAAATGGTCCTTAGTGAGAAATGAAAACATAAATACCATTCTTGTCGTTAAATAGTTTTATGGAGACGTGGTAAGCAGAAGTATGAGACAGCGTTCTTTATTTTATCCAAAATAAAAAGAATTCCCCAAAATGTAGGGAAAAATAGGGCCGAAAAATAATGTTCATTAATGTGCAGTGCGACTTCCAGCTACTACATGTTCTTTTACTGACTTTGCATCACGTGAACCACTAATATATCCAAGGTAGTGGCTCACAAAAGTGTTATTGTTTATCCATGCACATGCAGCGATAACTTCATTGAGCGGAGTGCCACGCCCATGAAGCCACGAAGGCTCTTAGTTCGTGAGCCCACACCGTACTAGGAACGTCGAAGTGGTTTAGGCAGAGTTCATAGGCGTGTTTTATCACTGAACAAATCCATTTACCTAGTTTGAAGGGGATTACAGCAATCGGAAGCATTTCATCAGAGATGTTATCAACTTGGAGGAACAGACGAGTTAGGGAACCATTTTTTCCAAAGTTGGATTTTTCGTCACAGGCATTTCGGT
Source organism: Lithobius niger (assembly GCA_023313725.1). Classification (NCBI taxonomy): domain Eukaryota; kingdom Metazoa; phylum Arthropoda; class Chilopoda; order Lithobiomorpha; family Lithobiidae; genus Lithobius; species Lithobius niger. The sequence goes on from JAHWFP010031563.1 coordinate 34,501, forward strand.
TCTTTCTGGATAGTATCTTAATGCCCTGATTGGACGTTGTAATTTTTCGTTTCCTTTAAGATCAACGATTGGTCCAAAAGCTTTCATGTGAGGTGGATTTGAAGTTTAAAAGTCACATTTAAAGTTCTTCGCTCTGAAGTGAGCAGGGAAAGTGAGAGTGACTAGACTGCAGTCCTTAGAGAATCTGAGGTGGTCATCTTCTCTAGAGAAAGCCGCCAGTTCACACTTTGCCGCAGCAGAAACAAGTGCAAGAAGAAAGACGGTCTTTTGAGTGGGGTGTAATATTGAGGCATAATGGAGAAATTCATTAGATGCCAATGAAAGGCTTTCGAGCACGAGAGGAAGGTTCCATCTTGAGAAATATTTTCGGGGTTTTGAGCGAGGGTTTTCAAATGCAAGCGAGACATGAGTTTGCTGTCAATCACGGTTTCAGTACTAATGCAAAAAAGAACGGAGCATATGGCTAATCTGTAACCTTTTATGGCAGTTGGAGAGAGGCCTTTGTAGAAGAGGTCTTCTAAAAAGCAGGACAAATTCGTAACAGAGGGATTGCAAGGATCAGATTGTTGGAGTGCACCAGACCACCAATGATTTATGCGCAAGCCAAGACTCACAACGAAGGTACCCCTGAGGCTAATTGCATCAGCCAAAGAGGAGATGGTGTTAAAACTTGACTAGAGTCATTACTGAGAGGAAGTATGTGACAGGTCCGAGCAGCTTAAAAAAACGGAAGATCTTCTTTATGAGTTGCAGAAGGTGAGGTAATGGTATCATTCGATGTGATTAAACGCAACGGCTGATCCTTGAGGTGCTGGCATTGTCTAGAAAGAAGTGGAATGTTCCAAGGAGTGACTTTGTAAAAGATGCTGAAAAATGTTGAAGGTTCTGCTGGCATCCATGTACTGTACGTTTAATTTGAAGGCGATACGTATTGGCACGTTAGAAGAACCCTAAGAAGAGCCCTAATGGGTTACTCCAGCTCGCCGATTATTGCGGAATTGGTTTTACAACATCTTGGAAGATACTTGTGGATGATGTGTTTGGAGAGAAAGGCTGAAATTCTCTGTGGAAGAAGAAATAGGAAAGCTATCCTTCCTGGATGTGTTGGGGCAGAGAGTGAGGTTTGTACCGTATGTTAAGGGCCGATGGCTACCAGGATTGGTATCCCTTACTAGGGATCGACCGAATCCGAATCCGAACCGGATCTGAAGCCGGATCTTTAGGGTTCGGATTCGATTCGGATTCGGCAAAATTTTAATGTCTGGGCGATTTTTCAATAACTTCGCTAATTTCTGGCCGTTTTCAACGTTTCAATATACCATTTGAAGCGTTTTTTCACCAGCTTTCCAATGGAGCTAATTTCAAATGGCTAGCATAAACTATTCAGAAGTTATAAGTGAAAAACCAATAAACAAGTTGCAAAAATAGGTACTGGAGTCTTTACTCACTTTGCTACTTTACTCAGCTAGACTGAAAATTTAGTCTGTATAAAATACAAAGGTCTGAAGCAATCAACAAAGTTTTTATTTTGGATTCGGTTAGGATCCGGATCCGATTCACCAAATCTTGTAAATTATCCGGACCCGATTCGGATTTGGTAAAAGTAGATTCGGTCGATCCCTATCCCTTACTATTCAGGGCACCCAAAGAACAACCACGGGCTATTGCACAAAACAAGTTTACTAGACTTGCACAAAATTCAAGTAGACCTGAACTGGCAACGCAACATTTAGAGGAAGCCAAAGGCAAGTTCCTTCAATTGGGATACCCAGCGGGACTCTTGAATAAACTGTGAAAAAGTGCCGTCTCAATTGTAAGGTCGAAAAAAGAGAAGCAGGAAGGAGAAGGAGGCAGCGAAGGATGATGGACCTAGAGTGACACTCGCGTACCTAGAAGCAGTTATTTAGTATCGGTTGCAAATATCAATAACTGTCTGATCAGAATGGCCATAAAAATTAGATTCCCTTAGATGACCAATCAAATGTCACAAAATTCATGGCTGTCTTGCCTGACAAAACGGTAGTAATCTTAACCCTTTCACTGGCCTGCTACAATCGAGTATACACGTGCAGAAGTTTCTTGCCTGCTGTGCTACAATCGAGTATAGTCGTTTTCACTTTTCTGACTGCTGGTGCTACACTCGAGTTAACTCGAGCACGAAAAAACAACTTCTGCAGTGTGCTGCCATCTGTTGGCAGCCAATTGAAACATCAATTTGACTTCCTGGCCACCAGATGGCAGTGCAAATCAGTAAACTAGAAGATGATGTTATCGGGCAGCTGTTGTGGCGCGCTTCCCTGCGCTATTTGTAAAATAAAAATGGCTGAACTGTCACGTCTTAGTGGATTACCTGAACCAGAATTTGTTCGGTTATTTACAACAAATGAATCGGATGATGAATTGAGAGATATTGACAATGGAGAAGAATAATATTAAACAATATTTGCTTGGTGTTGCAGGAAACTGACATCAAAGGTTCAGTATAGTTACCATGTGTGGTGGGCGGGGGCGGAGGAAGAAGAAAAACCGGGGGGAGGGAGGCGGCACCACTCGGGGAGCACTGAAGTGGGGGTGCAATAAGAGTCTAAATGTGCAATGCAGAAGTAGTAACTGATATGCAACTGTTTGTTTGGCTGTTACTACTTTTTCTTAGCACAGCGTGTTTTTTAAGGGTTTTTTTTTTGGTAGCAGTGAAAGGGTTAATGGCCTTCTGATTTGCAAACAAATCAAGAGCGATCTTTAATGTTGTAGAAAGTGAACTAGACTTGCATTATTCGTATGATTTTAATTTAGTTTAATTTGCAGGTCAATTTGTTTAGAAGACATCCTAGTATTACTGATACATATATATTCTCTTGCTGGAGATAGAGCCTCAGACGATGAAGAAGAATATCAATTAAGGGTAAATATTGCATATGCCTTTGTATTACTATAGGTGCCAGAATACACGCACCGTATTTACTACCGTAATTCATTTAGTACATGTCCTGGTAAAACTAACGCATATTCCCTAAGGCCCTAGCTTTTTAAGGAAAAATCACGATACTTTTAGCTCAAACGGTGATATTTTATCAATTCCGCAGCGTCCCTGCAACGTTTTCTGGTGAGCATACATCTAAAACCTGGCACAATTTAGGCCTAACGGAGGTAGGTATTGGTTTGACAGGGTACCTTCTACTATTAGGTCAGACCGCTCAATGCAACACGTTAGAGCTATAGCAGAGCTACTTCCAGTCACAAAGTATACACGAGCGAGATTACGCAAGATGCCACAGTTGGTGATGTCGTTGCTTTCAAACCAAAACAATGGATAGTAGACGGGTCTGTTACATGATACAACAAAACATTGCATGATTATACTAAGCCGCATTGCTCATTGGCTTTCAGTAACTTTATGCACTGTAAAACAGTTTAAACATTTGGAATGGTCCAGCTTTCGTAAGTGTTCATAATTTTGTTTTGAGTTCAACTTTTGAATCGATTGATCCAATTCGTCGTGCAAAATCAACAGCCAATGATACACAAGAATCAGTAAAAATGATGCGAAAAGCAAGCAGTGACGTCGGATGTGTTTTGAATTTTGCCGACGCATTTCGCAAAAATTTTGCACTGTTTCTCACGCTGCTATTTAGTATAGAGTGAACTGCTCCTACCAAAGCTACATATAATCCAAGGTCCATGGGTTGACCTCCAAAGCCAGAAGTTAGATTTTACTACTACCTAGGCTACATGTTCATTGCAAAATAATGATAAAATAACGTTCATTGAATTTAAGCCTGTGCCATTTAAAAATTGTTTGATGAGGTAGGGTTAATCGTTTAGCAGGATGTAAAAACATTAACACAGAAATTTTCATTTAAATGTGTAGACGTTATAGCGCTAAACGTGACTTCAAATGTTACGTGTCCTGCTGTACATGTAACTGTGGCTGTTCATGTGAAAAACATGTTATTTTAATACCACTAGCATGTAATGTACCTGCCCACTACTTTTTGCTTAAAGAGACCATAACCTGTTCTTGATGGACACCTGGTAGTTAATAAATCATTTAATTAACTTAAAAACAAATTAGCTGTAAAGTTTTGATTTGCAGATGGTAGGCCTTAGGAAAGAAAAGAGTGTAGAGAATTGAGGAAGAAAAGTATGCATTCGTCAATGCTTTGAATATCTCCATAATACCACCCTGCAAATCTGTGGTGGAAGACTGGTTTAAGGATCTTGTAACATTGAATTAGAGTACCATTAGTTGTTTGCTTCCACAATAATTTGATTTTACAGCAGTCATATTTTGTATCATTTATGGAACGTCTTTGACCCAACCATAGTAATTCATTCAAATTACAGACACTTTTGGAGGAAGTTTTAGTAGAAGATGCTCAAGTCTTGTCTGACTCTGTTAAAGAACTATGTAGGTATATTTTTGTTCAAAATATTTAAGTGTGTTTCCTATTAAGTAAAAATGCACTATATTTTATTCATTTTTGTTTGTTTAGTAGGGGAAGAGGTGGATGAAATGAGTGCTCACACAAGTGTTGAGCAATTGTTTTTCAAACTAAAAGACATAGCTGATGCCAGATCAGACTTGAAGAAATACAAGTAAGCATTTTACACGTATTAATTGTATCAGTGTTTGACTATTGTTTATCCGTTGTTACCGATATACTAAAGCTGGTTACGTATTCACTCGAATGAAGCAGATTTTCAATTAACCCTATATACGCGTTGCGCCCGAAATCGGGCGTGCAGTATTGTTGCAGAACACGCGTTGAGCCCGATATCGGGCTGCTGATGACGTCTGAACAAGGCAGCTCGTGATTCGCTAGTACTGCTTCTTAATGTGAAATAAACAAAGGAATTGGCCAATGGACTATCACCTAACAAATCAGCATTAGATAACATCAAGAAGACGAACCAATCCCGTTGTATTATTTCATTTTTCTCGCCGTACTCTCATTCTCAAGGGGCAGCAATTTGCGAGCCATTCAAGATGGCCGCCCGTTGTTGGCGTTAGCGTCCAAGAGAATTGCGCCCAAGCGATGTGGATTATTACGTATGGGCTGACGATTCAAACAGTAAAAAAGGATTAAGTGATAACAGCTGTAACAAAAAACCATTATTGGACTGGCTGAACAAAAGTAACAAAAGTGAATTGTAATACGGAACTGTAGTGTTAGACCATGCAGTAGGAGGCTGTCCAAAGCAGCGGCGGAGAAGTGCTTGCCCTCCCGTCTTACAACAATCGTACTTGGAAGTAGAAGTACATTCATGCCGGCTACCGCTAAACTAGTGACTGATCGATTTGTTTGCAAGCTACAACAATGATACGGTAAAGAGAAAATACTTTTATATTTATTATTTAGGCCGTTGATGTGTCGCACTTTGTTTAAATGTTAGGATTATTTACAAGAGCGTACAGCGTTCATCTTTCCCGTACGAGTATTGTTGGGAAGCCAACATCACTGATGTTGCTGTCACAAAATGAATGCGCGCAGCAGGGTAGAGCACGTGGTAAAAAAATCAGCGTATATAGGGTTAAACTATAATGCTACTCAATAGATAATTTAAAAAAATGTCTCCTTCATATAATTCTCCTTCCTGTGTTACAAAATAGGTTATTCCTTTTGCTTATTCCTTTCAGAACTTTAGTCCCACCTATTAAATTTGAATCAATTATCTAATTTATGCAAAACTTGCGTCATGTCCTGTCGCTTCTCTCCCTCTTGCTTCTTCGCCACTATTTCTTTTTCCGTGGCACGAGGTGGATGTGCTATTTTCAGTCTGAACGAGGACCCTTTGGTTTTTGGTTGCAAGATGCCTAGGGACGACAAGTAAACAATGCAGCCTAAGACTGTTACGATGGTTTACCAGGAGGATACAACGTAGACTGTGAGTGCTTGAAGCATTGAATAGAAGGCCATGGAAATGGCAAAGGAAGGACAATGATGCCATCGTTAGGCCTAAAGCGGCAGCGAGTGAGTTAAAACCGTCCATCCTATGGAGAATTTTGGCGGGATCGGAATTATTTAGCGACGAGATGCATATGGCAATAAGAAAAGCCATACTTACCGCCCCGCCGACTAATGAATTACAAAACTCAAGAAAGAATGAGTATTTTTGGTAACGAGATGCAAATGGCAATAAGAGAAACCGTAATTGCCACTCGGCCAAATAGTGAATTGTGAAACTTGAGAGAGAATGAGTAATTTGAGCAATGGGCAGCTTGTGCCGGCCTAGCCCACAGACTGGGGATGGAACCGAGAATTTAATGATTATGAGAGGTTGATGATGCATTATGAGAATAAATATGCTTGGTTGGAACATGGGAGAAAAGGGGAGACCGGCGTTTAAAACGAGCATGTGCTAAAGATAGGGAAAGATGTGTGATACTCGAAAAATTTGAGCCGAGCAGAGTACTCGAACTTGGCTCGCATTCAAACTCGAAAACTTTGAATTTGGGGAAAATGCATTAACCGATTTTTACATTCCAATGTACTAAATTCATCTCGACGAGACCTTTCTGATGGTGCAGATTAAAAGTCAATAGCTCAATGAGCCACGCAGTCGGTTGGCAACATCTTTGTTCTTATTGTCTTAACGAATTAAAGAGGAACTTGCAAACTAAAAATATCCACCAAATACTAAGACTGGCTCGATACTCGACTCTATTGTTGCAAACTCTGCTCGGCTTGACTTGATTTAAAATTATTCTTTTGCATGCCCCTAGCTCAAGAGTCCTTCCAGTTCTGAAGTTACAGACTTTGAGGGTGAGTGCTCCAAGAGGAAACGCCCATTTTTGGGTTGTGTGGGCCCCACCCAAGATTGGGGGCCAGGGCACGGCCATAACGTTTCGATCCAGTCATCCAAGTAGTGTGACAAGTGTGTACAATTATAGGAGGTTGCGATAAACATTGGGGTAATCGGGTATTACGTTATCAACCAGTAAGTTATATGAGGCGATGTGTTCTCGTTGGGTTTTGGTGGTGCAGTTCATTGGGCGTGGACCCAGTTGAGACGCCAGTGGAACCTTGCATTAAATTTTTTTCAGTATTATCTTCTGGTGGTTGGTGTATAAGATCGTGGTACGCTATTTAGCAGCTATAGCGAAGTGTCAACCGGGAAACGGGGGGTTCTTGACACCCACCCCCACCCCCTGGTCAGGCGAACGACCTGTTTCACAAAGGACCTCCTTTGTCGCAATATGTTGTCTGGGATTTGGCTACGGTGGCTCAGTATCTGCGGACAGTTGTTCCCCCAAAAGCATATTGAATTGCAGTTACTTGCATCGCTATTGGTCATGGTACTTGCGGTTACAGCAGGGAATCCAACAGCTGGAAAATTGACATAGTTGAATTGGAATGGTATGATGTGCGGGACGGCGAGGCTGTCTTTGTTTATCTGGGACCATAAGACGATGCAGGGTGGTTTACCATTTTCATCCTGTGGTTGACACAAGTATGACCCTCGTCCGTAGGACGCGACCTGCTACGCCATACAAAATTTTGGCAATGGCCAATTGGATTTCACTGAAAGTATTAAGCACGCACTACACTGGGGTATTGGCCCAAACGTTGGCGGGCCAGGTGCTACAGAAAATGTTGCTGAAGGGCCTACTCTGAATCAATCTATTTTTTTAACACAGGGAGGAGGATTATATGAAGAAATGGTGATTCTACCAGAAAACTTGTTCTTGCGAGGAGAATCGAAGTTTTCCTAGTCGAAAATCCGACTGACCTGTGTTGCAGTTATTCCTCCTGCCTCGCTGGCGCAAATGTTCAAGCCAGGTGCAAAAGACAATAGTGAGGAGCGCGAGGGAGCAGGGAGAGAAGCGAACGGAAGTGACATAAATTTTGCATAAATTAGGGGACACAGGGTTCGTTGGATTCAACTAGGAGAACTTCAATTCTGCTGCGAGAACAAGTTCTCTGGTAGAATCACCATTTCTTGGAGCTTAGGTCATGGGAAGCTATCTTTATTCTTTTGCTTGCTAGGAGTGTTGACTAAGCTAATATGTAGGCAGGAAGACTAATTCGCTTTCATTTATGCTCCTGTAAGAGTCTTAGCGTGTTCGGCTCTCACTAAAACCAGAAGTGGCCACATCAAGGGTCATGAACCAAATTAAATAGTACTCTGCAGTGTAAAGCTGGAGACAGCTATTTATTAAAGATTTTAGATTTTTACTTTATTAAGGAGGACCAAGTTCATCGAAAATTTAGTTCTGGTTGTTGTGTTTGGTGGAGTCAAGCTGTCAGTCATGTTGTATTGTGTTGCCTTTCCCCCCACTGTTATTGCTGTTATTAAATGGCCACGTCATTTCCATAAGCCTTCATCAGACAAAATCCCTGTGAACCTGTTAAATGTACAATGCATAGCCAAGGCATTGGGGATGTGGGATAGAATTCCACCTTTACCTATTAATTAAAACTTGGGGTTTAAATAAATTCTAAAAAAATGTATGTGTGAAGTAGGAAAAGTTAGCATAATTAATTTTGTAAACCTTTTTAAGAATTTAAAATGTCCTTTTTTTTTAATTTTGTTACAGAACTGTATTTGAACCTGGGAGCAAGGCACAGCCGTCTTGTTACATGCCATTGTTTCGGCAAATTTTGGATGATATATTTAATCCCGCAAGACCAGAACTGGTGGATATTGAATACAAAACAATGGGATTGAAGGATATGATAAAGACTGGGTTCAGGTATTCTTCACTTTAAAAAAAAAATGATCAGAAAGTTTTGTGTTTCTTACTTCCTGCAAATACTTACCTTCAGTAATTATGCTAAAACCACCTTTTTACGCTATTTACTGCTCGCTTATGAACTAAAAACCTACTTTTTTATGTTCTCCCTAATCTTTTCTCCACCACCGCCAGGTGGCGCTGCACGTCACCACTGACGCCAGCGCCCCCACCAGGCCAACCCCATCACTTTTTCGAGCACTCCATCCTGGATGGTTGTGCGAGTGTTACTGCAGTGCTTCGTGTGTGAATTCATGCAAGTTCAAGAACTATTGTGTCAAGCCTACGATGTCTAGAAGTGAATGCGCAGCAAGGTGTAAAGCATATTTGAAGAAGCAATCGTGCAAAGCGTGCAAGCACCCAAAATTAGCGCGGGATTTCCATCCGTTGTGTCGTCGTTGTCGGCCGTGTGATTTTCAAAGCAAAGTGTGCGACCTCTGTGACCTTCATCATCCTAGCGCGGTGCAGTCCGTTTTGTTTACGTGGAAGAAGTCCATCAACGGAAATTGCAGCGAGAGAGGGAAGCTTTGCGAAGCGTGTCCGTTGCTGATAGGCTTAATGTCATGAGTCAAGATTTGGAATTACCGGCAGTTTTTTTGGACCAACAAGTCGTTGGTGGCGCCACAATGGCGGCCGGCGCTGACCACGTGTTGACGGATGCCTTGCTTTCTCCCGCGTTGCTGCCTTTGGGGGACCGGGAAAGGGATTCCGGTGTTTTGGACGGTGATGTGTTAGGGCACGATTTTGGCGGGCCTGCCGCGGCCGATGACAGGATCATCGAGCTCGCGGCGGCGACAGCAGGGAGTGTTTTTGACGCCAAAGCCACGGAAATGGAAGGCCGGTTACTGGCAGGTTTCGATGCTAAACTCGGCAAGTTTTTTGCGGACGTGTTGCACCAGTTCGGTCCGCCCTCGGCGTCGCCCCGGGACCGGGTTGGTTTGGATTTCCATCAATCGATCGACGCCACCGCTCGGGAGGAGCGGTCCGCCCAGCCGCCATTTTGTGATGCGACGGCGACGAAGCGGCCGGCTCCCCGTTCCAGTCGACCCGTGGCAGTGAAGAGCAAGTCGCCGGTGGTAAGCATACGTAAGAGGCGCAAGTTGTCCGCTCACGGTGAGGGCACCAGTGCGGCGCAAGTTGTCCTCTCACGGTGAGGGCACCAGTGCTCCTTCCTTGCCGGAGCTGGATAAATTTGCGGCACTAGTGGAGCAGATGGGTGCTATGTTTGAGGGGGGGGGGGGTTTGAGGGGGGTACACGCACAGCACCGTCGGCGACACTCAGCAGCCAGGAGGTGGCCGCTATGACGCTGCCGCAGCGGGACACATTGTCGCCGTCCTGTGGTCAGTTGTTACATGTGGGGGATGTAGTGTCGCCGATTGGTTTGGCCACCGGGACGCTGGCGCAGCGAGACAAATTGTCGCCGTCCTGCAGCCAGTTGTCCTACGACGCGCACAAAGTGCGTGATCGTGTGGCCCCTGGGACGCTGGCGCAGCGGGACACATTGTCGCCGTCCTGTCGCCAGTTGTCGCCGCATGTGAGTGTTTTGTCGGCGGGGGCGGCTGCCCTGTCGCCCGTCGGGGGGGTTGGCAGGGGCCCGTGTCGCCAGATGGCGGGCTCGTCGCCGAGCGTGTCGCCCGTCGGGACGAGGATGAGGATGAAGAGGACGGCACGGTGCAAGACCCGTTTAATGAGGGATCGGACTACCTTCCCTGGGAGGACTTCACCGCTATTACTTTTAAGCACTTGCAGGCTACTCGTTTCTTTAAGGAGTGTCCAGTGCGGCCGGAGAATTTGGACGATCCACCTATGGGGACTCTGGCGAATGAGGGCGCTGCTAGGCCGGAACCCGCGCACCTGCCGCAATCGGCGGTCGTGTTTCGACAACTCTTGAACACGGAGGCCTTCACCCGCAAGGACGATGCTGCGATCTCTGTTGGTCAGCCGCTTCCCTCCCACGATCCTAAGAAGACTAGGTGGTTTTTCCGGTCGTCGGGTCCCGGTGCCCCGACCAAGAAGCGGTACCGGACGTTTGCGGAGGCGGAGTATGTGACCGCAACTTGTTCCGCTGAAATGGACTCTACCCTGAAGGCCCCTCCGCATTTGACCATCCCGTCCGGCCAATTCGAAGAGGACGACGTAATGCTGCGGGCTAGCATTCGAGCGAGTTCGCAGGCAGAGCTAGTGTATTCGACCTCCACTGCCGCGCTGAAGCTTTGTCCATGGTGAACCCGGAGCTCCGGGTCAACACCACTATCCGGGATTGCATGCACCTCCTCCGGCGGGCGTCCTCTTTCCACCAGGATAGCCTGACATGGCAGTGTCGCTTGGCGATGAACAATGTGTTTCGGCGCCGCGACGCTCTCCTCGACGCGGCGGCGGGTCTCCCCGTTGACACGGCAGGCAGATTGCGTCTTTTGCCCATTCACTCGTCTGCGGAACTGTTCTCCGGAAAGCTGCTGGAATGGGCTCCGGACTTCAAGGAGAAGGTGAAGGCCCCTCCAGCGCCGCGTGGCTTGGGGCGTGGGGCTCGTCAAGGCAGAGACTTGGTTTTGCCCCCACCTCGGGGGGTGCCCTGGATCGACCCGTACGGGAAGCGTGGGGATGGGGGTAGGCCCCCCGCTGACGTTCCGTCTGTAGCTCCCTTTCCAAGCCGCACCGCCTCCCAGCCACGCGGGAGGGTCCGGGGTGCGTTGCGTGGGCGAACCGCCCCTCGGCGGACGCTGCGGCGCCCCCTGCGCAAGTTTTGACTGGCAATGGCGGGGACGCCCCCCCCATTCACCGTCAGGTTGGGGGCAGGTTGTCCCGGCATGCCGAGGCGTGGGGCGCCATCACCGCGGATCCGCTCGTTCTGGAGAGTCTGCGAGAAGGTTATCTGCCACCGTTTGTTTCTTTTCCAAAGCTTATCGCCTCCCGGCCAGACTGGCTGGTGTCCGGTTCATCAACCCCCGGGCTTCTGACCGAGGTGGCATCCCTCGTGGAGAAGGGGGCCCTGGAGCGTGCGCCGGACTCACCGGGGTTTTGGAGCCCCGCCAGGGTGATTTTGAAGAAGGGCGGCGGTTCGCGGCTCATCTTCAACCTGCGGCGCCTCAACGCCCACCTGGTCGTGGAGCACTTCCTGATGGAGTCCGTGGACTCGATTCGCGATGCCCTACGGAGCAACGAGCTGACCGTCTCAATCGATCTTCAGGATGCCTATCTCCACATTCCCCTGCATCCCTCGGTCCGGCACCTGTTCCGTCTGGTGGCGGGGACGGTATCCTACCAGTTCACTGCCATCCCGTTCGGCCTCGCGACGGCGCCCTTCCTCTTTATGAGGGTGATGAAGCCCGTCATCGGGCACCTGCACGTCCACGGGATCAAAGCTCACGTTTACTTGGACGACTGGTTGCTGCGCCATGTGTCCCGCGTAGTGCTGTGTCAGCATCTGGATCGCGTCCTGTCGTTGTTTGCCCACTTGGGCCTGGGGGTCAACGAATTGAAGTCCCGTTTCGTGCCGGCAGTGGACTTTGTTTTCCTGGGCGCAGAGTTCAGCACCTCGACCTTGACTGTCCGGCCTTCAGTGGCCAGGATTGCGAAGACCAGGGACGCGGTTCTGGATTTTCTTCGGGGGGACACGGCGTCGGCTCTCGAGCTGGCGTCCTTGATCGGCACCATCGACTCGAACGCGAGGCTGGTTCCCCTGGGCCAGTGGCGCGCCAAGCCGCTTCACTGGTTCCGGAACGAGGCGTGGTGGCCCCGCATCAGTTGGGAGGACAGGGTGCCACTGCGCAACCTGCCGGTGGACAGCCTTCTGTGGTGGACGGTGAGAGAGAACTTGGCGGTGGGGGTCCCGCTGCGAGAACCGGTACCTTCGCTTCTTTTATTTACGGATGCTTCGACCTCGGGCTGGGGTGCCCACCTCGCGGGCGAGATGACTTCAGGGACTTGGACGTCGCAGGAAGCCGGTTTTCACATCAACGTGTTGGAGCTTCGGGCCGTCCGTTATGCGGTCGAAGCATGGGGAGAGCGGCTTCGGGGCAGCACGGTGGGCGTGATGACCGACAACACCACCGCGGTGGCTTACATCTGGCGGGGCGGCGGGACTCACTCTCAGTCTCTGATGGCGGAGACCTCGTGCCTGTTCGAGGCCTGCCTTCGCTACGCGGTCCGCCTGGTCCTTCGCCACATTGCGGGTGCCTTGAATGTTTGGGCCGACGAGCTCTCCAGGGGAGCTCTCGTCCCAACCACGGAGTGGAAGTTGGACCCGTCAGTGTGCCACATGCTTTTTCGGGTCTGGGGGGAACCGACCCTGGATCTGTTTGCCACGAGGCACAACAACCAGCTCCCGTGCTTCGTTTCCCCTTTTCCCGACGAGCTGGCGTGGGCGACGGATGCGCTGTGTCTGGACTGGCGGGACTTGAGCGCCTACCTGTTCCCCCCCGTTTCGCCTGCTGCAGCAGTCGTTGAACAAGATTCGGGGGTCGCGCGGTCGGTTCATTCTCATTGCGCCCTGGTGGCCTGCGGCTCCCTGGTTCACGGATCTGTGGGAGTTGAGCAAAGCTCCGCCACGGCTGTTGCCCATCACGGCCCGCTTCCTCACTCAACACCGGGGTGCGACGTCCCATCCGAACCCTGCCATCCTGCATCTTCACGGGTGGCTGCTTTAACCGATCATCTGAGGCTTCGAGGGTTCTCCCCTGAGGTGGCGGACAGGTTGCTGGGGTGCATTCGGGGTTCCTCCCGGAAGAATTACGACGTTAAGTGGCAGAAGTGGGTGGCTTGGTGCAGTGCGAACGCCTGCAACCCCTGTGGTCCGTCAGTGGCCGCCCTCGCCAAGTTCTTCGAGGCCCTGTTCCGGCGTGGCCTCTCCCCCGGCACCATCAAAGGTTACCGGTCTGCCATCAACTCGGTTCTGGTGTGTACCTTCGGGTCTGGGGTGGTGTCCGACGCCTTCCTCTCTAAGCAGATGACGGCCTTCGAGATCGCCCGGCCCCGGCAGGTGCGGTTGTTTCCCCGTTGGAACCTCCCCTTGGTGCTGCAGCATCTGATGGGGCCACCGTACGAGCCTGGGGCATCGGCATCCCTGCTCTGTCTGTCTCAGAAAACGGTGTTCCTGGTGGCGCCGGCATCCGCGGCCCGGCAGGGTGAGTTGGCTGCATTCTCCCGGGACGGGGGACATGTTCGGTTTGCTGCGAATTGGTCTGAGGTGTCCCTGACGTTCCCTGCCAGGTTCCAGGCTAAGAACTGTAAGCCTGGGGTCACGCCACGGCTTGTATCCATCAAGGCCTTGGGTAGGCTGTTCCCCTTGGGTGACAACGAACGGCTCCAGTGTCCAGTACGGGCGCTTCGTTTCTACATCGCTGCTACGGATAGGTTGCTCCTGAAGGTACGCAATGGGGCGGACGGTGTGCGCCCCACTCCCCTGTTTCTGGATATCGATCATGCTTCAGGTGACGTGTGTGATCGCGGCCTTACGCCGTTTAAAATGGGTAAGTGGATTTGTGCGGTGGTCAAGCGTGCGTATGAGACGGGCCAGCAGCACGTTGATTTGCCTCCTGACGTTCGGGCGCACGAGTTGCGGGCGTTGGCGGCTTCATGGGCCTATGGGTGTGGGACACCGCTCGACGAAGTAGTCGCAGCGTGCTCCAGGCGCCACCGGACCACGTTTGTGCAACATTATTTGAGGGACACGAGTGGCCTGGAGGGCGAACAAGTTGTGCGTGGCCATGTGGTTGCCGGCCAGTCCTTCCAAGAGTGAAGCCTGGACCGGTGTGCCGGTGTGTGTGGGTGGACTCTGGCTGTGCTCCATTACGGAATTCTAATGGAGTTGGCTGTTGTGGATTTTTGTGCCTCATTCCGGGGAAGGGTCTCGTGGATGAGGCGGTGGCGAGGCCTGGTGCTGTGCGGCATTGCCCGGCTGTTGGTTTGGGTCCAGGGACCGTGGACCACTCCCGTTGACTGGTGGACGCCGCTGGACACCTGGTGTAGGTGAGTAGTTTGGTTGGCTGTGCTCTGTTTGGTGTAGACGTGTTTTGGGGGAATGTTCTCCTGGGTTCATTGTTGGTGTGATGGTTCCCACCTCCTGTCTGACAAATTCAGCATAATTACTGAAGGTAAGTATTTGCAGGAAGTAAGAAACGTAAATTTTAACTAGTGAAAATTAGTTTTTACTTACCTAAAATACTTACCTTCAGTAAGGGCCCGCCCGCCTCCCCGCAATCACTGAACCGGAGTGTTCCTGAAAAAGTGATGAGGTTGGCCTGGTGGGGGCGCTGGCGTCAGTGGTGACGTGCAGCGCCACCTGGCGGTGGTGGAGAAAAGTTGGTTTTTAGTTCATAAGCGAGCAGTAAATAGCGTAAAAAGGTGGTTTTAGCATAATTACTGAAGGTAAGTATTTTAGGTAAGTAAAAACTAATTTTCACTAGTTAAAATTTACGTATTTCAACAGATGATGTAAAACCCATACGTATTTCATTAGGGCAGAGTCATGGTAAAAATTAAAATTAAAAAATGTCGCCAACCTAATCGTGTGGATTTGCCAGAAGGGTCTATTTAGATGCACACAATGATGGTTTAATGATAGATGAATTGGCAAGCAGACAGTTGGCATTGAAGACCGGCTTTGAGATTAGTGTATTTCGTATTCTCACAAGACCAGTCTTTAATCATGACATCTACTGTATTAGACAGCCATTAAATGCATGCCCCCTCCCCCTTCTTTGTTTAATCCCCTCCCATTCACTACTAAGAATTAGTACTCCTTTACAGGTTGGGTGATGTTTTATACAACTGATACCCGTTTACGTCACCGTGTCTCTGCTTTGTATGTGTGAATGAGCCAGGCGCAAGACCCCTTTCTTGCACTAACAGACCAAGCAGTGGGTTAGCGCATTGTTGTTGCGAGTCCTGGCCACAGACTGTATTTGTACAGAAATTGGTTGTTTTATTTGTATGCTAACTGCTTTTGAACAATGTAGGAATCGGTCCAGGTATAATGACAAGCATGTTGCTTGCAGCCGAAACAATTATGGTCTCTTGCATACTTCGGTGTACAAAGGTCACGTTTAAATTGTTACTTTCCGGGTCACAGTGATGCCAAGTTATTTGAATTCCCATTATATGCTTTCATGGCAAACGAGAGATGGTTAATATTATTTAGCTTGCTCAGACCGTGTATAGGCCCACAGCAACCTGTTAGTTTGATTCCAGGTGAACAGGTGTTCCAGTGAACAAAGGAAAGGGGTATCAAAAATGCCCATCTGTGAAACTGACAGTAAACAACTAACTACACTGTATTATTAAGCAATACATTGTATAATGTGTTTTTGCCTAAAAAATAAGGGAATTTGTTCTCAACCAGGTCTTGCTTGTTGTAGCGAACCTCTCCAGATAGCTGTGTTGTAATCTGTCAAAAGGCTGCAAGCACGTAATCTGCTCAAAGTGCTGGTTATTTACGAATCCGTCTAGGCAGTAAACTTTGCTTTCAGGCTATTTATCTCACCACAGAGCACCACTTACAATGTGGTCCAGGTGGGCTAATCCCTTTCAGTTTAAGCACGTGGCTTATAAATACATTTAGTTACGAAGCAACCTATTCCCTAGCATCCTGCCAACTTCGCTGAGGGATCATTAGCTGTTGGGCAAGTTCCGCCGGACGGACTAACTATATATGTATATAGAAGGCGGAGGCTTTCAGGATCCGCACCGAGGGCTCTCAAGGAGGCCAGTCTGACACTGAAACCCTTAGTCGTCAAGTGTCCTCCTAGTTGCGTGGAATGTACACTGTCTCAGGTCAAAGAGCTTTCTACCATAATTGCCAATTTGGCCTACCAAACAAGATACTAGTGTCTCAGGGTCACTGCATCCCATGACTACATCAGTTATCGTACAGTCATCTTAGTCCCTGGATGCCCTATTGAATGTGATGATTAGGACCCATTCTGGGTCCCAGTTAATAAATAATACTAATTCTCACAAAAATATATAGGATCTGCTAGTTTTCTTCACTAGTTGCAAATCGTCAGATTTGTCTTCTTTTTGTGTCTAACACCTACACAAGCATATAAAAACAATTTTGAATTCTTAAAAATATCTTTTTACAGTTTGTTCATGAATGTCAATAAGCCTCGTCCTTGTGATAATCCTATGATGATTATATTTGTTACTGGAGGCATTACGACAACAGAAGTGCGGCAAATCAGAGATACTGTAATTGCTCAAAAACCAACTGTACAGGTAAGCCTTTTAATGTTAAAATGATACTAATTGCCTCCATACTATACCCAAAGCATATGAATGATTTTTTAATGCAGATTTTAGTTGGAAGTACACGTCTACTAAAGC
This sequence comes from Lithobius niger, assembly GCA_023313725.1. Lineage (NCBI taxonomy): Eukaryota > Metazoa > Arthropoda > Chilopoda > Lithobiomorpha > Lithobiidae > Lithobius > Lithobius niger. The sequence goes on from JAHWFP010031563.1 coordinate 51,558, forward strand.
CTCATGATGTTCTGGACCTTGTGCTGCATTCATATGAAGGGTCAAGTGATGACTAAATTTTTATTTACTGTAACCGTGACTTTGTAAATAAAAAGTTTATTTTATTTATTTATTTTTGGCAATGATGGCTTAATTATTTTGTCAGTTTCAGAAATAGGGTTCGGGCATGCACATTGAATTTTTTGTCGAGCTGGGTAACTCGTGCCAACTAGCTGCGTTATTACTCAGAAGGTTTTCCAGCTAATAAATGGGACATCCTGAGGGTCCCAGTCAGGGCAGTTTGCTTCCTTTCTGCTAAGTGTACAAATTTGCAACTCGTATACAGTCTCGTCCTTGACTGTTACTGGAGGCATTACGACAACAGAAGTGCGGCAAATCAGGGATACTGTAATTGCTCAAAAACCAACTGTACAGGTAAACCTTTTAATGTTAAAATGATAATACTAACACTTTTACTTGTACCGTTGTTTGAACTTGCGAGACATTGTCAGGCTCAGTTTATATGGGAAACCACTAATAGCTACAGGGTTCGGGCCAAAAAAAAAAAAAAAAGGATGAGTAGAGGATGGGCGTAGGATTTTTTTTCTTTTTAAAACAGTTAATTACTGCAGGAAGGAGAACCTGTTGCTTCAATAAAATGTTTGAAGGCCGAAACAAGCTACAGAAGATAAACTTTTAAAACGAAGCAGACAAAAAGTGAAGACATGGTAGAAGTCCATGGCACAAAGAAACAAAACTCAAGCTGATCACTACATTTTTTAAATATTTATGACGTGGCATCTTTGAATAAAGTATTTTTTTAAATGGGGTATCGTAGCCTGGGAAAATCATTTGTTTTATCCCCGAATACCTACTCAATTAAATTTAGAAGATTTTTCCTGACAAAACTTAAATTTCTGGATACTCGCCGCGTCATTGAGATAATCTTGAATTGTCAGAGCGCAATGGTGGTGGCAACAGTGAGAGGATAAGGTGGATTAGAAACAAGATTTACCCATTCTTGGCTGAGCTAGTCCCACTGAGATCGTACGCCGAATTCGAATTTGTGAATGTTAGTGCAGTTTCCGAGGCTTGGCCTGAAGAAGGTGGCAGATATGTAAATTATCATTTGCATGGAACTGTTTGTATTGCATGACTGAGCTGTTAACTTCTTCTGTTTGGCAATTTTCAATGTATTGCTTTTTTTCGAGCCCCGACCGTTTGACCGATTTTCTGTAACTCTCGCAATGCTACAAAAGGCTTCTTACTACCCTCAAATACTTACGTTCAGTAATTATGCTAAAATCACTATTTTACGCTTTCGCTGCTCATTTTTAAAATAAATATTCAGATTTTTATGTTTCCCTTTAAACTTCTCTCCACTCCCGCCTGGCGCGCTGCCTCTCCTTTCCAAGGACAGCGCCACCTGGTCTGATCCCATCATCACTTTTTTGAGCACTCCATCGTGGATGGACGTGCGTCGCTTCGTTCCATTTTTTCATTTGTGTTGAGTTTTTAATTTGGAATGTGCAACGGCCAGCGATCGTGTTGGCCATGGTTCGGGAATTTTTATGTCAGACTGCACGGGAACTTCATGGAATCCCTATGTAGTTGTACTGGAGACCGTAGATCGGTTTAGTTCCATGGTTTTGCATCCGGAATCCGTTCAGAAATATTTCACCCAGGTGAAATGGGAGGTCAGCGTTTACGTTCGATACTTTGGTAAGTACTGTTTCTACCTCGTGCTGATGACCTTTGCGGCCATGCTGCGTGTGCGGTCATAATAGCTGTCGCGGCCGGGAGTTTCCCGGGCCTTTTTTTGCATGAGGCTGAGGTTAGGCCTAACACGGATGAGAGCACTGGAAAAATGCTATCTCTTCCTGGCCGTAAATCACCCAGTAACGGTGTGGGTGCAGGGAACGAGAAACGACCATGTTACGTGCGTTGTCATTAGACACACTTCGGATTAATATTAAATAAAGCCCAAATAAATTCTGTTAGTTGTAGGGAATTGTTTGTGCTTCACTCTGAATTTTGTGGAAGGTAGGTTGACGCGCCGGCATCCCGTCACACTGTCACCGGTTGGTTAAAGTGGCACTATCACCGATTGAAAGCAGACGAATTCTGACAACATCTAGCGCTGTGTGGTACCGTTTAGCGTTTGCTAGCACCAAGCGAAGGAATGCATAATGGCATTTCTTTTAACGAAACAAACAAGCCACGACATCCTTAATTATTGACTGAAAATTTGGTTCATCCTCGTGCACCTGCGAGGAAGCTATAAAGGTTAACAATATCAATGTCGCTAGATGGCGCCACGGTATTTTGGTTCGCATTTCAATCGATGATAGTGCCACTTTAAGCCTACATTCTTAAATTTGGTCTATTAAAAGTTCTTAAGCCCTCCTTGAGATTAAGGATGTTCTAAGTGTAGTTTTTAATCTAAAGGTAAGCAGGGCGTGAAATTTGTCCTGTAGCCGTTCACGACGTTGTCGCCAACGAGGAAATACAGTATGAAACGTAAAATGTCGCCAAATATTAAGTAGCTGTCGCCAGCTGAAGAGCGTTTAATATATATTTCCTAGATGTAAAAGAAAAGCTACCTCTTCCGTACCGTAAATCTCCGAGAAAAGGAGTAGGTCATTGGAAGAGAACACTAGTGAATAGATTTATCTTCCCCTCCGTAAATCACCACCGTGGGTATGAAACCTCAAAAAAAAAAAAAAGGCTATATCGTCCCTGCCATAAATCTCCGAGAAAAGGAGTAGGTCATAGGAACGAGATCACTAGTAAATAGCTGTCAATTCCCAGCCGTAAATCACCAAGAAAAGGAAAAGGTGTAGGTCATGGGAGGGAGAACGAGATCCGGCGACAGGGCACTTAGGAATGCGTCTACCCTCGAGTCACCGGGTTCCACAAAAAGTGTCGTCAGTGCAGATTTCATCATGTTGACAGTGTTATGAGGTTAGTATTGTTGGGATTTTAGGAAGGATTTCCCCCCCCCCCTCCTTTTTTCCTTCGGCTGTCTTCTCTTCCTTGGGTCCTGAGGTTGAGTGGGGGGTGAATATAAGCCCCTTTGGGGAATTGGCCACTATATGCGGTCGCACGGGGCCACTATGCCCCACTTATTTCGCTGCATGACTTGTGTTATGGGGCAAGGTAGACTTGTGGTTAGCACGGGCAAGACGCCCTAGGCTCGATCCTGACCTCAGCCACCCCTGGCATTTGCGGGAAGAGCATTTGCGGGAAGAGAAGGACCTGTGACGCCTCGTGCTCATGTCGATTATGGCAGGTAAAAAGTCCTAGGAATTTCCGATTGGAATTACCTAACAAAGTTGTCCCTCTCTCCTTCGTGCACCATGGCTTTGGCTGGGAACACGGCAAACTTGCAGCATGCCTTGTGTTAGGGAATTAGAATAAGGAGACGAGATGGCTCGTCTCTCCCAGCCCCGTCACAGGTGCTTGAACAGACAATGGGATGCACGGACATAGCGACATACACCTTGTCTCGCCCTGTTGCGTCGCATGGCAAGCGGCACATGGGATAACCATTTAAGAGACAGGGAAGCTTGGCCAGGGCCAAGGTCTCATTGTGTCTAGCGACTAGGAAGTAAGAGCCGAGAGTGCCCAGTCTTTACGCAACATCGAGAGGTAATGACCCTCATCTCGTTACATGTTTAGTATGATGAAAGCGTCTCCTATGTTGACAAGGAGAAAAACGCCTAACCTCGCTCGGTTTCGTAGCACGCCAGTGTCAATCACCTGCAGAGCTTGCGAGGGGGAGAACTTGGGCGTTTGGTATGTGGAGGAAAGGACCTTCACATCAACATACTGGAGGGAAGAGGGAGTCACTTGACCATCCAGATGTGGAGAGTAAAGCTTTGGGACCATACTATAGGAGTCGTGAGCGGCAACGCCACGACGATAGGCTATGTACGGAAAGGTGGAGGAACGCACACTACAGGTCCCCCACCACATTAAAGGGAACCTCAATGTGGGGGCGGATGGGTTGTACAAGGAAGCTAAATCCCGCCCACGAATGGGTGGTGGATCCGAAGATCTGTGAAGCCCGTTTTGTCGTAGGGGGATACCTTTCAAGGCCTTACTCCCCTGTTTCATGTAACCATTCCCAGACAAGAAGGGCTGGGCGACGGATGCTCTGTTGATCAGCGGGGAAGAGATGAGTACGTACCTATTCCCACAATTCAAAATCCTTCTTAAGGTAATTAGCATGTTACGCAGTTCATCTTATTGCATCAAGGTGGCCGACAGCACCTTGGCTTACAGGGGTCATGGAACTTCGACGAGAGGACGCGATTCCACTCCCAATCACACCTTCACAGGGATACTTTGAAGAAGCGGGTGCAAGGAAGACGTAGCCATTAGACCTTTATAGTGCTTACGGGAGTCTATGCAGATAATCTTGAAACCAGATCACGGAAATAGATTGAATGAGGTGGAACGAACGAATGTGACCCTGGCAAACCTAGTTTCATTAGATTAGCCTCGTTCTTTACACGACTCTTTTAACCAGAGGCCTCTCCCCGAGTGCCATAAAGGGATAGCGGTCGGCTGTTTATTCGGTACTGACTTGCATAGGTGGCGACTAGACAGTAAACAATTCTGTGTTCACGAGACCAGGGGTGCAGAATATATCAGAACGCTAGAACGAGGTTTGCGGGAACTGTGGAAATTCACTGAAAAAAAGGGCTTGTCTACAGAGTGAAAGGCTGTGGAAATTTTGTCCAGTGAGAATTGTCTGCACCCCTGCGTGAGACTAGTGACAGGGTTCATGAAGGGCCAAACAAGGTGAGACTCTTCCCTAAGTGGAACCAGATGGAACCTAACGGTGTTTTAGTGACCTTAGCCATATCAGCACACTTGAATGAGTTGGCAATTCTGAAGAGAAGACAGGCACATCCGGTTTGCAATGGATGGGCCTGATGTTTCAATGACGGCGCCTACACAATTTCGGGCGTTTAAACTGTATACTGGACGTGAAACCTACACCGGTGTCAATCAAGGCATTAGGGAAACTTGGACATCCCAAGGATTAGGAGAGCTTGCAATGCCATGTTACAGCCCTGGGGTTTTAATTGTTAAAACAACACCAAAAAACCCCCAGTGCTTCATAAGGAGATGGACGGGAACCGCCGGCGCCTTTGTCCCTGAATGTGAGCAAAGATCGGGAGGAAGAGTTACGTTAGGGAGTAACGCCGTTGAAAACGGGAAGTGGGTATGTACCATAGTTAGGAGAGCCTACGAGAACGACCCAAATCAGGTGGATTTGCCGGCTGAGTCGAGAGCACTAGCGGCGTCCTGGGTATACGGCTGCGGAACACCTCTGAACGAGGTTGTATCCGCATGCTCGTGAAACCACCAGCACACATTCATTAGACATTACCTTCGTGACACTAGTGGGTCGAATGGAAAGACCACCATTAGGAGTCAAGTGGTAGCAGGACTGACGTTCTGAGTAGGTGGTCCTCGTTTGTAGATGAACAAACTTCCTTGAGTCAGATATTGGCTATTTTGCTTATGTGAATATGTATCTCCTGGGTTCAGTGGGGAATAACCCCACCACCTGAATGACAAATTCAGCATAATTACTGAACGTTAAGTATTTGCAGGTAGTAAGAAACGATAATTTTAACTGCTAAAATTAGTTTTTACTAGCCTAAAATACTTACCTTCAGTAAGAACCCAACCCGCCTCGCCGCATTCACTGAACCGGAGAGTTCAAAAAAAGTGATGATGGGATCAGACCAGGTGGCGCTGTCCTTGGAAAGGAGAGGCAGTGTGCCAGGCGGGAGTGGAGAGAAGTTTAAAGGGAAACATAAAAATCGGGATTTTTATTTTAAAAATGAGCAGCGAAGCGTAAAATAGTGATTTTAGCATAATTACTGAAGGTAAGTAAGTATTTTAGGCTAGTAAAAACTAATTTTACCAGTTAAAATTATCGTGTTTTAAGATGTGTATGCTTTCGACAGTTTAAGCCGTTGTCACACTGGGCATTCCACTTCAGCTTCGTATCACTTGCAGCAACACCTGGACACTCGAAACTATTTCTTTGTCAGTGAGTTCTGGTATCATGGCCACATCAGCATCAAACCAGCCTTGACAAGTCGGAGCCAAATCTAGGCCATTGCCTTCGTTTTTCAATTCTTCATCCTGAACAACATCTGCTTTAAACCCAGCATGGCTCCAGCAGTTGGTAATGGTTTGTGCTGTCACTTTGGCCCAAGCACTTGTCAATAGCCCATTTTGAATCAATGTCAAGCAGGATGCGCACCACTAATTTGAGCCGATAATACACTTTGTTACACCTGATCATTCCTTGATTCAATGGCTGGAGCACTGACATGCAGTTTGCAGAAAAATATTTCAGTATCACTGCCTTTTAACGAGCAGCACAATATTTCGTTTGTGTTTTAACCATACGGTTATCGAATTTTATTAGCCATTCTTGAAAACATTCTGTAGTCAACTAACGAACAATTTACTCCCTTGAAGCACCTAGGTTTCAGACTTTGCAGTGATCAGCGGTGTCACTACATTACTGCCGTTCGTGTAGGGCAAAACAGTAATTCTTTCTTTGCTCATTTTGCCTCCTGTACATTTTTAGTTTAGACTGTATATTCTGGTTGGGGGGTACCTTTGAAAAACAAGCCAGTCTTGTCGACATTGTATATATCTCTGGTAGAATAGTCCTTTTATAATGCAGAGATGTTATTTTCTAATCAAGCTTTAGTTTCTGCCAAGTTCACGGCATCACTTTCTCCACAAATGGCTCGACTACATACGCCACGTCAATTGTTGAAAGCGGCACAACCATTCCATGCTGGAAGTAAACTAAGTTTTCATCGCCTTTAACTGCGGCTAATTGTTCAGCCTTCACCTTCATTATAGGTCCACTAATTGGCACATTTCCAGTGCGCACATCTTTGAACCACTTCCACTATGCTAACATATCTTCCTCTACGTTAGCATAGTTCGAAGCACTAATTTTTTACAGCCCGCCGCCACGGCTCCTCCGTTGAAGTAGGCCGGTAGACAGTCGTGCTGTGATGGTGAACACTCTTACTGCTGATCTAATAAAGCAGGCTCGGTCAAGTCTGCCGAGCCAGGCGTGAGCAAGCGAGTGCTCAGAAACCGTCACGTTGAGGCCTATTGCTTCTAAAATGTCATACATGCTACAGATTTCATTATAAGTAATTTTATTTGTTACATGCAATAGTTTGCTTACTAATTTATGTGTTTTTGACGGGGATTCGAAAAATATTATAGCTTTGCAGTTCTTGGGGTGTCAGTAAAAACAAAAAGCTGTAGGGCGGAGTAGTAGGTTGTAAAGTTACTGCGGGGCCCTAATCCCCATCTACCCCCACCCAGTACTACTAACCGATATGAATATAGAAGAGGTTCAAATGCAAAAGTCATAAGCTGTGAGTAAAAAAAAAAAAGACTAGGTTCAAGGCTTTCAAATGTGCCATAAGCATACTTATCCTTCCACTGCTGTCAGCCTATTAAAAAGCGGTAATAGGCCTACAGTCCACTATATGACTTTAAGGTCAAAGGAAAATTCAACCTTTAAATTCATTAATCTGAAGTTTCGAATAGAAGATAGTCTAGACAACATTACCTAGCCGGGTGAATCTGCTGCAGTGAAGACCAGACTGTTTCTATTGCCTGGAGGAAGCATTCCTTTCCTGAGGGATGGTTCTCTGCGGAGATTATAAAAATTGCTGGTAGATGGCCAGCTGCGCAACAGCCGGCCTGCCATCTTTTTTACCCTCTCGATGAGTCAGGTGGTGACTCAAGAAGGGAGGTATGGCGGGTACAGGTAATGTACGTTTCCTCCAGGCAATAGAAACAATTTTCAGCCGGCCAGGCAGAAGGGCCGGCAAAATATTGTTTCTAGTTGCCCTTCGGAAACATATTTTACCTGTGTTTTTTTGCATACACAGTAGACCTCGTCAAACGTGGAGGTGGACTCCACCTGACGGGTGCCCAAGGGTTACGAGACGGGTCGTGCTTCTGCTTCAGGACATCCGCTTCAAGATATCGGGTGTTTTCAGTGCTTCAGGGGTTTGGATCATACGTCTGGCAGCGACGATGGGTCCAAGCGGTGTAATCTGTTTTCTTGTTACGTCATGTCCTGGTGAAGACAGTTTCTCCAGGAAGTGGCCTCCATGATGTCAGAGATGGCGATGTTGTTGTGGAATGCCCAGGATGCCGAAATTGCCCTTAGCTCATGCGCCGCTGCCCTTATGTTGATGTCGGGGTGGTCATTGTAGATGTCTTCGTGTTGCTGATGACGGTTTTTATCCATGTGGCGATCATCGCAGCCGATGTCACGCCAAAGACGGTTGCAAAAGGAAGGAAGAGTTGGTTTCGTCCCTTACGGAATTTGAGGTTTTCAGTCCTCTTGACGTAGTAGCGTAGGGCCTATACTAGGCACAGTAGTCTCTCGGGTTCATCTACAATGATGTTTGTGAGAGCGCAGGGATGACGATTGGTTTGGATTGGTCACAAAGTTTCTGGATTTTGGCTCGAAATGATGATCTGGGTTTAAGTTGTATGTCACTGAAGTTGTCCTGGAAGAAACAGAAGCTTGGGTCGATGGAGAGGGCTTGCACTTCGCTGCATCTTTGCCCAGTGGCGAGGGTTGTGAGGAAAACTGTCTTTCAGGTAAGGTAGTTGCATTGGTTCATACGGTGCTTTGAGTAATGATTCGAGCACGATGGCAAGGTCCCAGTCTGGGAAGGAGTGACGGATGGATGGTCGTTCGTTCTGGAAGGATTTGATGAGGGATGTTATGTTGTAGTCATCAAGTAGATGGCGATTTCCAGCTGCTTTGAAAACGGAGTTTAGGGCTGGTCTGTATACGAGGATTGTCGAGCCCTTTAGACCTTGGTCAAAGAGTACGTTGAGGAATTTTAGGAGGTCTGGTATAGGGGGATTGACTGGATTACCTTTCCTCCCGATACACCAATGAAGCCATCGTTTCCAGTGGTTGTTGTAAATCCTATTGGTTGATTGTCGGATTGTTTTGCTTGCGATGTGAGTGGCTTGTACTGTAAGAATTCCTGTTACTTCAAGGAGTGTGACGTAGTAGCCACCCGTGTAAGTGTCGGGAGTGGGTGTGTTGGTGGAATTGGGTTCCTTTCCTTCGTGAAAGTAGATCTGGAAGGTCTGGTAGGAGGTTTAGAAGTCGTGGGAACCACGGAGCTGAAGGGCGGGAAAAGGTAGGCGTAGACGTCCTTCCAAGGGAATGTTAGGGCATTTACTCCCCAGGCTTGAGGATCTGGAAGGGGACTGATGAATTGGGGAAGTCTTGGCATTGTGCCTCATGGCGAGTAGGTCTACCATTGGTATCCCCATTTGTTGAACAGAGATTCGCAAATGGATTTCTTCAGGGAACTTTTCCCTGTTGGGGGAGCTTTTGGAGAGAGTGTGTTGGCTATGATGTTCTTGTTGCCTGGGATGTGAAGTGGTAGAATCGTTGTTCCCAGGATTCTGCATAGTTTGAAGATTTCCGAGATGGTTTGGTGTAGGAGGCGTGAATGGGTACCGCCTTCTTTCCGGATGTAAGCTACTGCTGTTGTGTTGTCCGTGTGGATTTGGACGACTTTCGAGGTGACTTTATGTTAAAAATGGTGAAGGGCTTCCCGTACAGCTTTTAGTTCCAGGACATTGGTGTGATCTGAGTTGTTTTGAGGCTGTGTCCCCGGTGCTTCCAGGTTTTGGATGTGGGCTCCCCAACTGAAGTGAAGCGTCTGTGAAGAGGTGTAAGTCTGGCTGTGGTTCATGGAGGGGTACTGCGGCTGCCAGTGTCGTTGCGTTGGACCACCACAGTAGTGTGTCGTGAGGGAAAAGGAGGTCTATTGGTTTTGAGATCTTCATGTCAGGGTTGTGTCCCCAGTGGTCTATGCGGAAGTGGTGGCGGGGTCTACCTTCCGTAGGGGACAAGTGCTGCCATGGAGTCTAGCTTCCCGATTAACAAGTTTAATTCTGTGATGTTGTGTTTGGGGTAGGCCCGGAAGGAGCGGCAGGTTTGGAGGACATCTTAGATTCTTTCCGTTGAAGGAGATGTGAGGTTGCAGCTGTGAGGTTTAAAAAGGCTCAGAGAAAAGTGAAGGTTTGGCTTGGTGTTAGTCTCGACTTCGGGAAATTTATGGTGAAGCCCAGTTTTGCCAGTAGGTTGATGGTGTGAAGTCTCGCTTGAGGGTCAGTTGAATACCATCCTCGCCGTTTAGAATCCGGTCGTCGAGGTAAGCGCTTACATATATTTGATTTTGGTGTGGGTGAGCCAATACTGGTTTTAAAACGGCTGTGAGAATTCTTGGTGCTGCGTTGAGGCCAAGAGTGAGGCATTGGAATTCGTACACTACCCCGTTGTACATGAAGCGGAAGAGGTAATTGATCGGTGGAGTGGGATGTGGAGGTAAGCCTCTATTTGCTCCAGGGATATGGTCAAGTCGTTTTGATGTAGGGTTTGCCGAATGGAATGTAGGGTTTGCATCTTGAAGTGGTCATTGTCGATGAGCTGGTTTAGTGGTTTTTAGATTGAAAATGAGGCGTTCTCCTCCGAATTTCTTTGGTCTTAGGAAAATGGAGCTGTAGAAGCCTGGTCGGAGAGGATTTGGGTATTTTCTTATTGCCAGTTTTGCTAAGAGGCTTTCTACTTCCGTGGAGAGTGTGTTTGAAGGGTGTGGGGCTAGGTCCCATGAGGGTGGCGACGTGAGAGGTGGTTTTGACATGAAAACGGCGTGGAAGCCGTCGGCGATGATGGAGAGGATGAAGGGGTCGGTGGTGATTTGCTTCCAGCCTGGAAGGAAGAAGCGAAGGCGGCCGCCGACTGGAAGCGAGGTCGGCTGGGGATAGTCAATGGGAGCTGCGGGCTTTGCTGCAACTTCCCGGAGAAGAGTGACGGCTGCGTTGGTCATAAGGGGTGTTGCGGTATGGTTGTTTCCTTTGCGGTTGGGTGGCTTCCCGCGAAATGGTCAGTTGTCTTGTTGTCTGGGTTCGTAACGGTTGTAATGAGGTTTGTAGTTGTCGTTTTGGTATGTGTTGTCGTGACGTTGCTTAGCCGGAAAGGACTGTTGGTTTCTGATGAAATTCTTGGGTTTGTTTTTGAACTCTTTTGGTTTCTTTGACATGTCCAGCTGGGGGGCTAACTTCGGAATTTGGCCGTTGAAAAGGGAGTGAGACTCATGAATTGACAGGTTTCGTAGGATTTGACGAGTGGAGTCGTTTAGTCTTGATGAGGTCGTTTAGTCTTAAGGCAACTTCACGTTGAAGGAACGTGGAGTTGAGGAGGGCTTTGGTTAGCCAATTGAAGGAGTGGAAGGTCGCAAATTAGGCTTTTTTGAAAAGTTGGTTTATGAGGTCGACGAGACGGCTTGCTTCGGTTGAGAGTTTCTCGCAGAGAGCGTTGATGGCTGTGTGAATGACGTCGGCTTGGGAGGTGGTGCGTAGTCCGAAGCGAAGTAGCTTGTCGTTGTCCCTAATGACAGCGGAGGTGCCTCGATTTTCGTTGAAATGAAGAGGGAAAAGCCAAAGTCGAGTTAGGCTTCTGATGTTACAAACTCATTTTCCTTGTGTGTTGAGGGTTTGCTGAGCCGTCTCCGTATGGCAGAAAGAACCAGATTTCTTTGCCCGGTCGGGGAGGAAGGGGTTCTTCGTCGAGGATGAGGGGTGTGGATTGGCCAAGCAACCTTCTTTTCTTTCCTTGTTGGTCACGTTGACAAAAACCGAATTCAGTTGTAAGGCAACGATTGATCGTTGGGGACGCGGAATCCGGTGGTGGCTTGTAGAGGAAAGCAGCGGGTATAATTTTTTCTACCATTTTAAGGAGCCGGGAAAACAGGTTGCAGATGAATCTTCGTTGTTGTCATCCGAATCGTCATCACTGAAGTGCGTGTCGAGAGGACATGGTGGATTGGCGTGAAAAACTGATAAGTGCCGATGTGGTGTCTAGGTCGGAATTATCGTCTTGGGCGCTGTCTGAAGAGGATGATGAAAGCCGAAACGGTAGTTGGTGATGTGAAGGACGGGGTGGGGTTGGTGGCGTCCGGAAACAATGGGCTGAGGGCGTAGGCGAAGCGGCCGACGGAGTTGCCGAGGATGTTGAAGGCGAAGCGCGGGAGCCTTTAGAAGAGGCTCCCAGTGAGTCAAGGAGATGTTTCACGGCCGGGTTAGTTGAAAAGATCCCGGGTTTTGTATACATTGAGGATTGGGAGTTGAAGGTGGAAGGTTTCGGCTTGTTTTTGTAGTGGAATTTTTTTATGGCTTGGTCCATCAGAGCATGAACTTGCTTTGAGGAGAGCGGTTTGTTATGGCAAGAGCTCCGGGAGGTGTGAGATGAAGCCGAGGAGAAGTCCAATGGGCCGTTGGTCGGTAAAGAGGCGGCGTGTCGGTCCGGTGATTTTGAGGAGGAGCTCCGTGTCATGGCGGTCCGAGTGTTTTGGGGTTGGCTGCAGGGCAGCGGTGAGATTGGTGGAGACAAGGGCGTAGGCGAAGCTCGAAGGTTTAGTGATGATGGTGGTGAAGGGCAGGCGAAGCATTGGCTAGAATGTTGGGATCGGGCGGTGATGGGCTTGCAGGCGTAGCCGCTTTGGGAAACGGGTGTGTAGCCGAGATCCAGGATCTTGCCATAGGGACAGCAGGCTGCGGCGAAGCAAAGTGGCGAAGGCGTAGGCATAGGCGAAGCTGAAGCGAAGCAGTACGTGACCGTCACGGTCGCATGAAGGGAAAAAAAGATGGCAGGCCAGCCTCGCCTGAATAATTTTATAGCGGCGTCTTGCGCATGCACCGACTGGGTTACGCAGCTGGCCATCTACCGACAACTTTTCAAACCACCACAGAGAAGTATCCCTCAGGAAAGGAATGCAAAATACACAGGTAATCTATGTTTCCGAAGAGTACCTAGAAACAAGAATTTTACACGTATTGTACTAAAGTATGCTTCTGCAGGCTCACACGTTATCAGGAAATTTTGAGAGGCTGTTGACTAATCACACAGAAAGACTCCACCTATCTTCGTCAGTACTACTTTACAATCTTCTATATACATTGTTGCACCTTCTAAGTTCAAAGGCACTCTCCTCATTAAACGCGATTTAAAGTCGGCGTCATGTTGCCTTCTAATTTACAAGGCCCTGCTCTGTAGAGAAGATTGTAATAAGCCTTAAAAGTTAAAAATAGAGAGGTGCAGAATTTATGCTTTATTTTCTATCTTCAGGCTACTCCAACAAGATTAAAAAAAAAAACTGCTGGCTTTCCAATACGACCAATTTTGCTGCATTGATACAAATGTTCTTAGCCACACTGCTTAGGTATTACAAATACAGAACCAAGATCCGCTTGTCTGTTCTGAAGTGTACCTACAGAGGGTGACATTTCCCAATTGCTATCATAAAATTATATTTAAAAAAAAAGCTACCGTGCCATACAGCATTGGTATGCATAGTAGTACAATGGAAATAGAAAATGAAACGTATGTGTTACGTATAAATAGCATCCCAGTCTTCTAAACCATCGCCAGATGCATTCATTTCACTGACAGTTATTCTGCTAAAGCCCTCCATGATTGACGGGTTTGTATCACCATCACCAATATGAACTTCTTCTTCTTCCTCCTCCTCAGAATCCTCCTCTTCGTACGTATACAGAACGGAAAGCACACAGTCTTCTTTGGAAATCTTCCATCCTTTCTCAGACAGTAATTTTCTGAAAAAAGGAGGGGAAAAATTGCAGCAAAGCAGTGGTTTCTACTTCTCACTACTCATATTAGCTGAAAGATGTGTTCGAATTTTAACATGACATACCCAGAAACAAAATACTAAAAAAAATGGCTTTGCCATTTAGAAAAAAAGCATTAGAGCTTGTATTCCCCTGGAATTCACAGCCGTGATGGTACACAAATAAACTAGGGCCGTCGTCACCTCCACTGTCGAGATAATGGAGTGGGCTCTGTTTTCTTCACCGTTTGGCCGAGTTTCTCTCTTCCCGTCTGTGCCCCTATAACTTCCTCAATAGCGTGTCTGCTTTAGCGAAGCTCCAATTAATTTGAAAGTTCGGTACAGTCAACCATACAAATGATTCGAGCGGTAACAAGTGTTACAACCGCACGGTTAAACGGCGTGTAAAGTTCATGAAACTCGGTGGGAGGGTAGCCTTCGTCCGTCCGTGCAGAAATTTATTTTAAAATTGCAGAATGCTCACCATTTAAATCCACCAAATTATTGTTGTTTGACTCTTGTAAAACACACATTTAACAATTAGACACGGCTCTCTCGTTGTTGTTTGGCTGTTGTCTCTTTGCTCAAGCCTCTTCTCATTTTGTCACCCTGATGGTTTAAATAATATTAACGGAAATTGGAAATTAGCCAACAACAAAAATTATACACTAGAAATAACGTACTTCAGTAAGCCACCTTTATGCACTTAGTTTCGTTGGAGTGGCATGACCCGGATTCGAACCGGCTACCCAGATCACTTGCATAGCGCCTTAGTGAGTTATCTTTATGCCAGTGGAGGAAGTGGCCATAGCGATTACGGCACTATGCAAGTTATCTGGGAGCGAACTGGGTAGCCGGTTCGAATCCGGGTCATGCCACTCCGACGAAACGCAAGTGCATAAAGGTTGCTGCTTACTGAACTACGCTATTTCTAGTGTATAATTTTCGCTGTTGGATAATTTCCAATTTTCCTTAACCCTGATGGTTTCTCAACCCCATATCCGATTACGGATTTGGTTGTTTTTTTTGGTAAAGCTTGTGCTATTACATGCAAAGTGTGGTTTGGATAGTCCTTGTGGTTTTTGCGTGATGTGACGTCCAACTTTGCATTGGACTGATCATAGCAGAGCTCTGCTACAAAAATAGATGCCATTTCACTTGAACAAAGCTAACTATAACTCCAATTCTAGGCAACAAAGATTGTTTTCACTCTTTGGTATGTGTTAGTTTTTAATTTGTAAAATTTGTGGGATTTTGTTTGTGGGTTTACGTTTTAGTTCTGTTTCAAATGTGTGTGTACTGTTTATGTGCATATTTTGTGTGTACAGGGTGGCCCATAAAAAAACAATCCACATGAAAGACTGCAAGGTTTCGGTTGTTTATATTACGACCCTCATTACAACCTTCAGGCAATCTCAAAAACAGTACACAGGTGAGCTTGGTACTGTATTTACATTATGTACAACAGTTTTTTAAACCTCGCACGAGTAACGTCATCTCATTGGAGGTGCTGCCATCTGTTCGCTAGATTGGTGGTGGCTTTAGCAATGCTTTTCAAAGAGTGTTCAGTTATTTTGTGAGACTTGGGGGGGGGGGGACTACCGTAACAATGTCTTGTGAAGCAGGTTCCGGCACGATCATCAAGAGGGTGTGGGAGTGGCGATAAAGTTGAATTGCCATGCTTTGTAGCGCATGGAGGTGTGCTCCCCTCCTGGAGTTCCATTTTAACAAGATTCGTGTTTTGGTTCTATCAATTCAGTGCTTGGTTTTAAAGCGATTTAGAGCAATGCCATTTTTCCTGTCTT
>JAHWFP010031563.1:67483-89877 GCA_023313725.1 Lithobius niger
GATGGCGCACCTCAGTTCAACTGCGAAAACGATCTTTCGAAACGAATTCCCCTTAAGAATTCAACAATCTTAGCTTAAGAATGTTTGACTGCACGCGCCAGCGGCAAGAAAAAGAGTGAGTGGACGCGGACAGGGTAGGGGGAAGCGGGATAGAGGCGGAAGTGACGCAATATTTTGCATAAATGACTGCGTTAATGAGGTAAAAAAGCGCCGTAGGCATAGGGAAGGATCCCAATGTTGTAACACAGTGAGGAGGATTCTACGAAGGAGAAACATGAATCCTGTTGAAATTGAGCAGTGAAAGCTCTTGTTTTCACCTCTTTAATATACTGAGATTATGCTTAAGTTTTTAATTTAACGAGTTCACAGTGGGTGTGGGTATTGTTACGATAGTCACTCCTTGGACACTCACTCACTGGAAAGCATTGCTGAAGCCATTTCCAGCAATCCAGCCGCCACCACCAATACAGCAAACAGATATCGTTGATAACCGCCAATCAGACGACTTTACTTGCATGAGTTTAAAAATGCCAATCAGACGACTTTACTTGTACGAGTTTAAAAATGCCAATCAGACAACTTTACTTGCATGAGTTTAAAAACGCCAATCAGACTTTACTTGCATGAGTTTAAAAATGCCAATCAGACGACTTTTACTTGCACGAGTTTAAAAATGCCAATCAGACGACTTTACCTGCATGAGTTTAAAAACGCCAATCAGACAACTTTACTTGCATGAGTTTAAAAACGCCAATCAGACGACTTTACTTGCATGAGTTAAAAAAAAAAACTGTTGTACATAATGTAAATAGCCAGCCCACCAGTGTGCGGTTCTTGCAGTTGCCTGAAGAAGGTTGTAGATAATGGAACTTTTTGATAATTTAAATAATCGAAAATTCATAGTTTTCAACGTTTAGTTGGACGTTTATTTTCTTTGATGTAAATCTAGTTGTTAGGATAATAAAATTATGAAATTCATCTTACGCAAGTTTTGTTTCATCACAGTTGTGTTCGGACATCTGAGGAAATTCCAGTATTTTCTTTAGAGGCAGAAGTACGGTATTGTCTTCAGCTTCTGTATCTACAAGGTGCTTGCCAAGCATATTGATGTAATATTCGGCAGCCAGTTCGGTCTGTTCATCTGCACTTCTTCTGTGCCTTCCTTCACTTGGATAAATGTGTTCTGATATCTGGACAGAAAATACATTATGAAATGAAATATGGTACGTCAAAACATCAGCTCTGTTACTGATGTTGTTGTACGCTAAACAATAACGAATGTCTTACTTGTAAATACAGAGCAAGGCATTATGTGTAGGCAGGTAGTCCTGCAAATACTAACGACTAAGGGGAAATTAGTACCCGATTTTCTCACCTGCTACCATGGAAACTTCATTACTCTACAGAGTCAATGACCATAGTCTAATTTTTTCACCACTAATTGTAAATACTAAGGCTGCACCGATGTCAATACTAGATTGGGTCGGTTGCAATTGATGGATTTCACAAACCTTGGGCTAGGATGCAACCTACGAATTTCACACAGGAGGCCCTGCTGCTTGCCCAGCGGCAGGACCAAATGGGCCGACATCAGATCAAGTACAGTTCCAGTACACTTTTTGTAAAATTCGGCAAAAAACAAGCCGACACAATGTGTCCACCGTCCGGCGCACCTCACCACGCACTTTCTCCACAGAACGACCCAACACACCAAAACTATCGAAATAAATGAACTTACAGGATGTCCTTCGTGCATAAATACTGACACAGCAGACCAACAGCTCCATGAAATATATGGCACCGATGCCAAACCAAATGGCAGAACCCGAAAATAGTCAGCCTACCATGCCAAGAAAACATTAAAAACATTTGAGTAGTCAACTTAATTGGCACTGCATAATACACTCGTGACAGGACAATCTTTGCTAGTCACCATCTTTGTAACAAACTCTTCCCCACTAAGGGCAGCACATCCAGATGAAACCGTTGAACCGATAAAAATTTGTTCAAGCATTTCAAGTTCAGAATAATCCATTTACTGTCCGACTTTGGCACGGCAAACATAGGCAACAAAAAACCGAAACGTCGGATACACATTCCATCACATTTTGGACTACCACTACATTCAGTTTTTCAGAAAGGCAGGCGTCATCATGCAATTCGTCATGAGGCGAAGCCCACACTGCCTTCACCGGTGGCAGTGAACACAGGCCTAAGCCAGCACCATCAATGGTGTCTAAAATTCAAGCCGACGCACCTAGCCACACCCAGGTGTCATCCCGTTCAAATAATCCACCAGCTTGCCATTCCAAAGCCGTCAGCCAATCGGACGTTTTTGAAACAGACCAAGACCTAAGCGCACACAATTGTAAAGAAATAGCATCTTCCAACCACGACGGAACAAGCAGGTGCAATTTTTGGCCTATAGCCAACCTAGTCCGCAACATAGCACACACAACGCTGCCACACCACTCCATAGCACAATGTCCGTCACACCCAAATTATTCATCGCTGTTGGATACAAATCACGGACGATATACCAAATTGAATAATTTGAAAGTAATTTGTGACAGGGTGTGGATACGAGGGTGTGGATCTTCCAACGGGCCACCATTGAACACAATACATCGATATCCATGCATTTTCCGCCGCCATGACAGTTTTTGCCCATAGCCTCGCACCCAGGCCCTTACAATACTCAAGTCGAGTAAACCAGCGACTTTCGATTTTTAAAGTCTCTCTCTAAACACAACGGCTGTACTAAGTCAATGACCAAAAAAAAACTAGTCAAGTGAGTAGCAAGCCTTTCTGGACAACGTACCACGCCAGCATCTAGAAAAAGAGTGGTTAACCAGAGCAGGGAATTGCAGATGAGAGTAGCAGGTGTGACATCATTTTGCATCTATAACCATATGCGGTTTACAAAGCGCCGAAAATAAGAGGGAGATTACGTTTTGTAACACATAGAGGAGTGAGCCATGAAAGGGAGTTCTGTGCGGGCGAGCAGATTTTTCGTTCTTTTTTCCTCCATCTCTTATGCTTGCTCTACACACAAGGAAAGAGAATGATCTTTTGGATTCTTTTTTTTTATATTTGATCTGGATCAAACCGGGGGCGGAGGGTGATATATTTAAATTGGTAGCACTACACATTACAAATGTTCAGAATTTATGTACTTGCCAAGTTATATGGGGTGCCACTTGAATTCTGTTCATGTTTTTTCTGTGGATTTATGTTGAGGAACACCGCCAATTGTGAACAACAACCCAGATGTTCAGAACCAGGTGGACCTTCCCCAATCCCTGATGTTGTAAAGGTGTAATCAGGATATCTGTTCACAACTGATAAACACCTGAAAACAAAAGAATTTTTTTAGAACAGCGAGCTCGCTAAACAGCACCATTTCCCTACTTATTTCTCTTAGGCAACTTCCAATTTTATTGTTGGGTTAATACTAGCCACGCAAGAATACGAGTAATTCCTAAAAGGATACACATTAGAATCTCGATTATCTGAAGGCCATTCTTGAAAAAATCATAAATTTGACACTTTTCAGAGAAGAATGAGAAATCAATAAGGCTGGGCCGATCCAGATTACCGATATGCCGAGCCGGATCAAAGAATCAGATTTAGTTATTGTGCACAGCCACGCTATTCTACTACGGCATTTTTTTGACGAACTCCGAAATCTTTTTTGATGTTTTTATTGTCGTGCAATAGTTTAGTTGTTTTATGTCCCAAATATTGACGATCGTCAATAGCACTCCCGCAATCCGTCGCAGACTGTAATCGTGAGCTACTAACGAACCATTCGCAAGGGATGCGTACACAGTAGTTTCAATGGAGAACATCTTAACGTGCTTTGTTTGATGTCACTTGATGACTGGCCTCAACAGGTTCACCATTCACGTGCCACGAACGAACCAGTTGGAGCTCTTGATTCTAAAGGAGTCGCCGACGGATTTTGAAAGGGAACAGTTTATTCGATGAATAAGGAGTGATGTGTGACGTTGCATTTAATGATGTGTACATCGATGGCAGCAGCAAAAAGGGGATTTCCTCAAGATTTCCAACTTTTAAACTTGGAAAAATTGCAAAAATTGCATGGTCAACGAGTAACGATCCTCTGAAACAAAAGCAATTCACCTAAGTTTCTAATGACACCGTTTTTGACAGCATTTTGGGCCGAATAGAATAAGGAAAAAAAAAGGTTGGCATTTCGGGATCAACACTCATAACCTGCAGGCGTGTATTCAAAGATGTTGTTTTGCCTTTTGGGGATTTAGAGTCCAAGGATGAAGATCGGCCTTGGATGAAGTTCCGAGGATGAAGATTCAAGGATGAAAATCGGCCTCTTTTGATCTGAATGTTTCCAAATCTATAAAATTCTTTTCACGGACGTTTTGGAATGAAGCACACAGATATCGCACTTACTGTTAGTAAAGTTGCATTTCGTGCATTTTCAAATTTTTCTGCAAGTGCTGGCAGGATAGTTTCCAGATTGATTTTCTCCTTAATTCTACCTTCTTTCTCGGACATTTTGGAATAGCGACAACTGGCGACACTGAAAAATGTGACTCGATGTTGCACCATTGGTGTTTAATACCAATATGAAATTCAAAATGGCGCCACTCTCTGTACATGGAAAGAAATGGGACAAATAATTGATTTACTTGATTTGCAATCAGCAACTTCACAGCAATTTCAGCACAAATTACTCAAAGTTAGTATTTTGCAGATAGAAAGAAAATAGCTCTTGCAACAGTTATAAAGCTTTGATACATAGATGTGATCTAAGGGTGCAAAATTAGATACAAAATTAGACACAAGGCAGATACAACGGCCACAAGGCACGTTTCTTGCCCGAAGCTGGCACTTTCAGCAAATGAAAAAGTGAGGTTTTTGACAAAGAATTCATGACCCCTTTTATCCTTACCATTTTCGAAACTGAAGACGAGTCCACTCAAACTTGTGATCCCAATGACGAAAACCAGTGGAATCAGGAAATAAGACGTTGAATTCAACATTTGGAGTTGTTATTGCAACCAGTTTTGGGCGGATGTATCCAAATATCACTTTTGGCAGCTCGAGTAACACATCTTCATTCAAATGTTCGATCCTGAAAATTAAAGGTATAATGAAATAATGCCAAATAACCTAAAATAAAACCTTTGTATCACCAAAGGTCAGGTGTCGTTACTTTCTGCGACACATAATACACTTACAGACCATCTGCACCAACTTGTATATACAGTACCTGCGTAATCTCTCTTCAGTATTATTATTATTATTAATCCTAGGCTCGAATCCCTAGCGAAAATGTTGGCTTCCCTGCCGGGCTCATAGCACCCTACTGTGCATGTGCGGGGGCAAGCCTCCTACATAAGCGATAGGAGCGGACCGCTATTCATATTTCTCCCTCTCAGTGACCACGTTGGCGACCGAGAGGGGAGGCCGAGCAGGTAGAGGTAATGTATATTTTCGTTTAGGCAATAAAAACAAAAATCAACCAGGCCATACCCTAGTATTTTAATGTTTTTAATGCCGACGAACATATGCATTACCTGTCTTTTCTTTAGCAGATTTCGTAAAACATGGCGGCGAATCAAGGTTAAAAATCAGCCGGCTGCTCCAGAGTAACAAACCCAGTGAACCGCTTGACATCAAACAAAGCCGACCTGAGGATCGGGTAGCGAAGAGGAGACCGGCATAGTCGACAAGGAAGTCGGAACACGGACCGCGGATAAGCAGAAGGTGGTGATCAGTAAGAGGAGGATCGAGGACCAGGGCTGAAGAATCCAAGGAGCGCAATTGCAACCGCAGACTCAGAGGACCGGAGTGGCGGCGGTACGTGGAGCTCGGTATTAGAGAGCGAAGTCATAACTGATTAGATGGCAATCGTGTTCTGGGCTAAAGTAATGAAAGACGGAAAAAAACATGACTGTTTCATTACCTCAAAGGGGTAAGAAACTCGGAGGGTCCAAGACACGGCTTGGAGAACTGGGAGGGCCCAGGATGCAGCTTGCAGGAAGACGTCCAGGATAGACGGACCAAAGAAGGAGTGCATCTGGAGCAAGGGAAACAGCATGGAGAACAAGTCGGGAAACTCTGGATCATGCTTTTAAGGTCAGATGATACGAAGTGTCACAGTAAGTGTATCATAGCGCCGCAATTGTGGGTATGCAGATGAGTGAAACGACCGAAGAAGGGCATAGCGCACAGAACATAATTTTGTATAGTCCGTAGTGGTCTGAAACAAAGGTGGAAGAGCGAGGAACCGGGATAGCAGCCAGATGTGGAGACAGATCAGGTAGTATAAAACTAGGTTGAACAAAAATTTTTTTGGGGCTTGCGAGTAATATCTTGAGAATAAAACGATCGGCTTCCAATTTAAGCAGACAGGAGATAGAGCGGAAGCGGTGTTGGAGGTAGAAGCACAAGTGAAGACCTGGGGTTTTTGTGTCTTTGTATGTTGGTGACGGATATTCAAGAGAAGGGCAACAGTGGTGAGATGGCAGTTACTCCAGAAGTAAAAGAAAACAAGGATGCACTACACTGCATTAGTAATTCGACGTATATGGCAGAATAAAGAAAAATGTGTAATTGATGTATGCAGTTGTAACGGCAGACATACCAACAAGACACTACTAAAAAATCTGAATGCGTGGTGTACTGAAGAATAGCTAGTATATTGCACATTATATTAAAAAAAATTGTCTCGTAACTTATGCTACTACGATACAGCAAATGAGCCAGAATCTTGTGTGCGACGATGTAATCACTGACCAGATAAGTTTTCATCGGACGCTGATATTGGTTTTCTTACCAAAAAACAAATAAACTGAAAGCTTCGTTGTTTTACAGTTTCCTGTTCCCTTTGTTCTTGTTCATCCGACTTTTACATTTTTTCGAACACCATATTTTCAGTAAATTCGGCAAGTAATTTTTTTTGGGGGGGGCCCCCCCGAGTAGCAGAAATCATATTGCGCTGAGGGTACGTGAGGTTGACTAAATTTATTTACACTTTTTAGGTGTATTAACAAAAATTAAAATATTCACACGGAAATTGTGACAAATTCCACATTGAATGTAACACTGCAATTTCATGTGGCCAATTTTTGTTACGTTACTCAATACAAAGTACTTGTTTTACTAGCATTTTATAATTATCTTTATTATTATTATTTGTAATTTTAAATCTGTTGGTAAAACTAATATCGAACCAATCTGTACCTTCCTAAAGCATCGAACAGAACGCACCACTGTTAGAGACAGGTTGGCTCCAAACTTGACGTCGCGCGTGCTCAGTGATGTTGCGTCAGCCATTCAGTACCTTCCTAAACTACAATACAGCTCAACAAGCTCAGCAGAATATTCGTTACGTTATACCTTCACCGCGACCAAACCTGGCTAATGGATTTGACCAGGGTTGGCTAATAGATGTGACCAGGTGAGAGCAATGCCAAATTGCGAACTATCTCAGGGAGGTGGTTTGCTGGGGTGGAGGTTTGAGATGCGCGAGCTAACAGTTTTGACGAAACAGATTCATCGCTGACGATGTTGACGTCAATCAAGCCACATCAACATGGATATTAGCAAGGAATGAGTTAAACTGTCACCAACAGTGGTGCGTTTGGTTCGCTCTGTTTGGTCGTTTAGGAAGGTACCGAATAAAACTTTTCGTGAGTCTTCCTGTTATGGATTTTAAAAAAAATCTGAGAATTAGAGGCCAGGAGGAATATTCCGCTCTTCCCTCCCTGGCCAGTCTGCCACTGTAAAAATAGGACATCATTCGCCTTGTTCACTCGTTCAATAAGAAACAACACCACAAGTAAGCGTAATAAAATACTTAATATATCGCACCCGGAAAGCAGCGAGGCTATGCGCGCCTCGCATTCAATGTACCGTCCAGATACCAGCGTAAAAATTCGGTGTACCATCCAGATTACTGCTAAAGGTAAGTGACGACTCACTTTCGGTACCTTCCTAAACGACCAATCAGAGCGAAGCAAACACACCACTGTTGGTGACAGTTTGGCTCATTCGCTGCTAATATCCTTGTTGATGCGGCTTGATTGACGTCGATGAATCTGTTTCGTAAAAAACTGTTAGCTCGCGCATGCCCCCCCCCGCCCCCCCCATAAAGACAAAGAGGATCACAGCATCGAGCGGACTGGATGAAGGGTCGTGGTGTTTTTTGTTTTTTTGAGATAGTCCAATGAGGGGGCCAGGGAGAGAGGGATGGTAGTAATCTGGTCCAGGATAGTAGGAGGGCATTGATGACTCCTAAGACCCCCCCCCTTCCATTCCCCCTCCGTTTGTTTTATGTCCTGTCCACTGCAGAACTCCGGAGAGGCTATACTTGAACAGGGAAATGCTGAGTATCGGGTGACTGCAGGAAGAAAACACAGGGTGAATCAAGGCGTATACAGTGCCAACGGGAAAGTGGGAAAAAGGGTTTCTTGTGGAACTTGAAGAGTTGTAGCACAAAACACTGAAGACATGTCCCTACGTTGGGAATCAGGCAACCCCGTTTGTGATGTTCCGTCTTTTTTTTCTTTCTGTACGTTGTTTTTTTTTTTTTTTGCATAGAAAGATGACTTTATTGATATTCTATTACAATTCTACATAATTATATCCCACCCAACATTAGAAGTTTGTGCTTTGCCTTTGGCCATACATTTGTTGATTAGACCACTCTTTTGCTCAGTGCATGACCGGCGATGAGAGAAGCTCTGTGACCAGGAAGCAAGCCCCTCAGCATTCATCTTAGCCGACCCTCGGTTTGACCAGAAAGAATGTGGCACAATACCACACTTGCATGCACTAATGTTTGAAATTATTAAATAGTAAATAGGCTAGTCACTAGTAACAGTTCAGAAGTGCGTACTAGGTTGACCTAGAAATTATTAAGATGGTGTTAATATCAAGTTTGTACCATGGTACAGTACGACCTTGATTACCCGAAGCACGATTATCCAAACACCTCGGCTAGCTGAACACCCGTTCTCGAGAAACTTTCACAAATCCAAATTTCAGAGAAGAACGAGAAATAGAGATTTTATCTCAGTTTCTTGAAACATTTTGATATCAAATTTTTTTTGAATCCTCTTCAGATTAAAGCACAGTTCCCCAACACAAAATTACACTCAAATAAAAGTGTAATTTCTTTGATTAGCATGTAAACTAAATTATCCAAATAAATTGATTTTCAGACACCCCCTGCCCCAATTAGTTTGAATAAGCAGGTTCTACTGTACTTCATATTTTATGGTGTTTGAAATATGGCAAGATGGCATAGCCACCTTGAAATTAAAATGTATTTGTACTCGATAAGAACGTGAGAGACTTAATATTATGAGTTCAGTTCACGATTCGGGTAGCGGTGAAAACTCGACTCGACCACAAAACTAAACTTGAAAAAAAATCAGCATTTCAAGCTAAATTGAGTTTACCGAAAACATCAGCGTACAAAAAACTGATAGTTTAGTAAAAAGAATGAACAAATTTGTAGTGCAAAAGTAATAATTTTTTTGCATCAACTTCCACATCACGTGTAACTACTGTCAGTTTTCTGCATTCAATGACACAGTGCTACTCACGCTGTGACTCGGTATATTAATCAATATTCACTTACAACTCTATACTAGTAACAGCATCAACTCCCTGAACACGCTCGTCTTCTTCAGCCACACTTCCCGCAAACACACGTACTTTAAGTGGACCTTTCTTTCTTCTGTGTAAGTAGTCGTAAGCGAGTGGCCTGGTTTTTACACAAGCCGTCTGAAGAAGAGATTCATCTATATCCACAAGTGAAACCTCACACAAGTTCGGAAGATCCTTCAAATACTTGAAAAAATTTAATTCAGCAGAGCCAAAGTCAACCACCTAAAGTCACAACATAAAAATGTATAAATGAGAAGCAGTCCATTGCACAGGCAATAATTACTCAATGCTAGCCACAAAAGTCGGGTTAGTACTTAGGATATTTTCTCCTTCCAAAAATAAAGGATCATCGGGTAACCTTCACAAATTCTGAAAAGACCTAGGCCAATGCAGTTAATTAATAGGATAAATGAAGGTTAAAGAGCTCAATCAACTTAAAAATAAGGTTGATATGCGACAAGTGGATCAAAATCTGAACTGATGTTTTTCGTCCTCATTGTGGTAATTGTGTTACACGAAAGTTAAATTAGAGTTAACTCTACTTCTGTAATAATATGCCTCAATCAGGGTTTCTATCACATGTAAACTTAAAATTCCCAGAATTTTTCTAGCACTTGTCATTGACAATTCGAGAACCACGAACAAGTAATTAACATGCAATAAGACAAAACGTTTGTTGAATATAAAATTCTATTAATACTACGGCAAGCGTTAAGTGACATACGAAACATTTTTGTTTTGCTAAACACCGAAACATTGGCACAGCATTAGCTACAACTCGGTTTAGGTATGGTAATTTAAAATGCAGTTCATGTCGAACAATGCTTTTTTTTATTATTTTGTTTTACAATTTTGTTCTAACATAAATTGCACACTGATGACTCATACAGAAAACAGAAATGCTATTTAAAGTTATGGGAATTTCCAGGAGTATTCCAGTAAGTCTTTCAAGCAATTTTTCCGGCTGGGAATTTCATTTTTATTTTCCAGCACATTTCTAGGTTTTCAAGAAGCAAATTAATATTTTGCAACTTATCCAAACACCACTTCGGCTCTACGAGTAGTGCAGTCACTTCAGTCCCACTAATCATCCACTCGTTTTAAGCTGACAAAGCAACTTGGAGTAGTTATGAAATAGTGAGGTTTGTCTGCCTTATTCATAAATTAAATAAGTTGGGTGACCTTTTTAATCTTCATTTATACAGTGACTAGGCTACCCCAGCATAATAGGTGTAATTTTAAGCCTAACAATATTGGCAAGTACTTTATTTATGGCTCAGCCGACACTAACTTTCATTGATCCGATTCTTTCATTACCGATACCGAAACTGATAATTTCATTGCAGTTACTCCCAATAAAGTCGATATTTCTTCCATATTCAGAAAATAGATGCGTAGTAAAGCCCTTTATGCTTATTGAAACTGGTAATAAAATTTGATGAAAAAATTTAATAAAAGTTGATGTAAAAGTTCTTCTTGCAGTGTTTTTTTTTGGACCATGTTTTTGGTTTTTGCTAAAAAAAAAAAAAAAACTTCGAGAACAACTGAAGTTGATTGTTGAATTTCATGGTGAAAAAATCGACGAACGGAATCCCCTATTTGATGAAGAGGGAATGCCAGCTGGTGGGCAAGTTTAGATTCCGTTGTGGAGCCTTCTTTCGTGAGAGTTCGTCTGCCCAGGCGTTGAGTTTCCCCGCGATGCGTCTGGGTTGTAGCATCACGTGAACAGCAGTGCATATCTCAAAGAGTAGCAATGTTTCATTCGTAAGGGAAAGATAGTCCATTCCCCGTATCACATAGGCGACAGCTGTTGTGTCGTCCGACAAGACTGTAACAACTTTCCCTTTTAGAAGGTGACTTCACGATAAGATTGCAAGTCGGATGGCTCTCAATTTAAGAACAGTGATGTGGAGAAGTTGTTCTTCTTCCTGCCAAGTCCTAGCAGTGGAGAGACAATTGATGTGGGTGCCCCAACCCATTGTTGACGTGTCCGTAAAGAGAATAATGTCTGGGGCAGAATCGTGAACCGGCACTACCGCCTGAAGATTCGAAAGAGTCATCCAACCAACAGGTGATGGCTTGATGTGGAAGATTGTTCAGCAAGATCGAGTCTGTCCAGGCCAAGTTCGGGTATCATTCTTTGGTCGAGCTCTCTGCTAAGAACCTGCAGGGACAAGTTTTGCGTTTGAATCGACGAGACCGATCATCGAAGCGATTTGTAAGGCTGTGATCGATTTCATTCTCAGTAATTTTCCGAGAGAGGTTTGAAGATTCAGGATTTTGTCTGGAGGTGGCTGAAGTAGAAAGTAGTGGAGATCGAATTCTACTCCTAGAAAGATGAAGATTTGGACCGGATGGAACCTTGATCTGATGGGGTTTATCCCCAATCCCAGAGTAGAGATAAAGTCGAGGCAAGTGTTAAGATTTGTCTAATAATTTGGGCTTTGACTGGTTTCCTATCAGCCAATCTTCTAAGTAGGTGTGTGTTTGAATTCCTAACTGGTGAAAGTGACAAATGACGAGGTGAAGAACTGCTGTGAATACGAAAGGAGTGGCTCAGAAACCGAATGGTAGACTTCGAAATGAAACGTTTTTCCCTTTTAATTTTTGCATCGTCCAGTTTCGACAACCCAGAAGAAGGGTGTTGCCGTCGTCACCTCCTTGCTTTAAGTGGTGCCCTTCTTTCTGCCCTTAACCTTCTGAAGCACGGCAAGGGGACCGAGGAAAGATAAAGCAGAGGCGTAGGGGTGCTGTGGTAATGCGAGATGAAGAAGTTGCTTGAAGAATCTCCTCCATAGGAACGTTGTTGTAAGCAGTCCAAAAAGCAGAAAATGCACAAACTTTCTGAGCGGTCTTCCGGACACTGTCAGAAGCCAAGGAGTTGTCACAGTTTTCATAAGTAAAAAGAATAACCGCCTTGATCCAGAAGGCAATTATTGCAGAGACGTAGAACGAAAAGGAAGGAAGAGAGCCATTCGGCCTCTTCTCCAGGAAGGGTCCTTGGTCATAAACAAATAGAATTGCAGAGCTCTCACAAGGCACTGGAGTCTTTCCTCTTCGGGCCTTGCAAGGACACCAAGAGCAGGAACGGTAAAGGACTCTGAAGTTACAGACAGCGTCTTTGCATGAAACAAATCCCGAGGAACGAGTCTGACCGATTTCTTGTCAAAGCGAAGATAGCTTCATCCATATTAAGAACTTGGATTTCGGAATGGTTCCTTGATGCAAGGGCTACGAGAAAAACAGCCTTTCTTATTAACAGTCCTAAGGAAGCTTGTCAAAGTGGTTCATAAGGCTCCTTTAGATAACTTGACAAGACGAGTGGTAGATCCCATTCAGGCAAGAGTTTCCTAGCGATTGGTCTCTACACTCCGAAAGCTTTAATCCGACTGGCAATCCTGAAATTCTCCAGAACAGCGTTGTGGACCAAGTTTAAGAAAGAATGGAAGACTTTGATGGCTTCCTGACATGAAGAGACTATTGAAGAAATCCATTAGGCGGGCAACAGACGGAGCCAAGGGATTAGTCTTGTTCTCATCACACCAACGCATCCATTTGGCTTCATAGATTTTACGAGTGCTTCCACGGAGGCATCCGACGATGCGATTGGCAACTTCTTCTAAAACGCCGTCTGCTCGGAATAACCGGGAAGGAGTAGCCAGATGTGAAGACTTTTGGGATGTGGACTTGTGGGATGTGTGTTCCTTTTTTCTAGCTGAGAAGATTCTCTTTTTTCTAGGGGGAGTTTTTACAAAACTCTACTAGAAGATCCAAGAGGGTGACAGCCTAAGGCTAGGTCGGCCAATTTGGTGCTAAGAAGATGAATTTACCTCTGACCTTGAGATCTTCTCTAAGATGTTTGGAAGACTGTAGGGGTGTAAATGTATCCGAACATCCCATTCCAGTCCATCAACAGGGAATCCATGCCCCAAGATTGTGGGTCTATGAAGGGACTTCCGTAGTTTGGAAAACAGGAACGTGATGATATTGCTCGTTGCGAAGATATCGACCGTGGGCGTGCCCCAGAGAGCGAAGATCCAGACGTCTTTAGACACCATCCGTTGCAGGAATCTTGCCCCTCCTTGACAGCGTGTCGGCGGGTACATTTCTGCAGCACGGAATGTGGAGTGAAGAAATCCTCATCCTGTTTTGAATCGCTAGGAAGAAGATGAGATCTGCTTGGGAGTGGAGATCCTGGGAGTGGGTCCCTCCTCCCTATGAAGGCTACTGCCGTTGAACTGTTTGTCTGGATCTGGCTATTTCTGCCCCGGACAGATCCTGAAAAAGTAACATCACCAGGTAAATGGCCTGGAGTTCCAACACATTTATATGCAACTTCTTTTCATATTTACTCCAGATTCCCGAGGTGGTGGATTCGACGATGTGTTCACCCCAGCCAGTGTCTGATGCATCCGAACTGATGATCTTTTTTTTTTTTTAACTTTTGGGAACACCCTGTGTGATGTTGATAGGGTTGCGCTATCATAGTAGATGCTTCTTCAGGAAATTGCCTGACATCCAGATCCTTGCCTGGATTGTCGGAGGGGATCCAAGGTTTCTCTCGGTATCAGTTTAGCGGACTAAATCTGCAGCAGTGTCAGAACTCCTATGGTCTTGAACAACAGCCTCACTGAGAAATTCTGATGACAGAATGTCGATTATCGATTCCTTAATGGTGATGAACCTTTCGGCAATTGGACACATCAGAAAACTACCTTGTGTCGAATAGAGATCCCAAAAAGTGAACACTTGGCTGAGAAGCAGAAGAGACTTCGTTAAGCTTATCCCAAATACTAACTTGAAAAATAAGATCGGCAATCCTCTGAAGATCTTGAAGAATCCTCTTTGGGCCCATGTTTCGGAGGAGCCAATCGTCCAGGTAAGCATGGAGTAAGATTTCACCTGGAGTGGAGAGATGCCAGAATCGAACAAGTGAGGCGGTTGAAGACCCTTGCTGCCGTCGCTCTAAGTGGAAAACTAATCCCTGGAAGACAAATCTGAAGAAGTGGAAGACGCTTGGGTGGAGTGGCACATGTAGGTAAGCGTCTTCCAGATCTACAGAAATTGCGCATTCCTCGTTGTCCATCGAATTTCGAAAGGAAGACAGTTTCCATTTTCAAGCTATTATTTTGAATGAAATTGTTTAGGATCTTTAGATGAAGAGCATACGGTTCCCTCCCGTTTTCTTGGGAACAAGGAAGAATGTGCTGTAGAAGCCCGGAGAGTTCGAATCCTTGCATTCCTCGATCACCTTCTTCTTGAGAAGAGCGTGTACTTCGATTTGTCAAAGAAAGGTCCTCGTTGTTGTTTATCCCCAAAGGAAGTATGTGAGCTTCGGAAGGCTGTGAAAACTTGGTTGGTAGCCATCCGAAATCATCGACAAGAACCACGGGTCATCGGAGATTTCGGTCCAAAGCTTCTGCGCGACATCTCAAACGGGCACCAATCTAACGCTGGTTATTTTAGAGGGCTTTCAGCATTTTTTCCGTTCTTTCCTAGCTGGAGACCTGCTTGTGGGGGTCTTTCCTTTTGGGGGTTCTTTGAGCCTTCTCCCTTCCTATGGCCCCTGCCTCCCCATAGCGCAGAAGGATCCTTGAAAGGATGGATATCCTTGAAATACTTCCACTTCCCTTGATTTTGGAACTTCTTCGGTTGGGGGGAAGGGGGGTTGAGGATTAATGGTGCGTTGACTTCTTCGGTCGACCCAGACCCGGAAGCAGAATATTTTCAGTCGGTCTGCGACCAGGTTTTTACCAACAAAAAAAGGTCTACGGGGCGAGGGAAGGAGTCTGTGGTCTGTAGGTAGGGGGTGAAGGTGGCAGTTTACATTGTGCAACATTTGCAGTTAGGGCTATTTCAACCCCCACTACTTCTTTTCAAGACCCTTTGTGGTTGTTTTTACTGAACTTGAGAACGACCCAACCTCTCGTTTTGAGAACATCACCATCCAAAAGCTTTTGAAAAAAAGGTTCAAATGGTGTATTTGAATCAAAATCGGTCAATGTTTGGCGCAATTATCCCAAAAAGAGGATCACAAAAAAAAAACAGCAGGATAAATCTTGTTGCAACACAGCCAGTCGTACTGCGACGTAGCGTCGCCTGTAGCTCTGATTCTGCTACAGGGGCGACGGTCGTTTGGAATTGACTTGAACTCCATAGAGAGCTTGGGGCAGTCTTCAAAAGTCCCATTAAAAAAGGGCTTTACACAATGAAAATATTGAGTGTGAAGATCTTGGATTTGAGTCTCGTGAAGGCCAGACGCCTTCGGCCGTGTCAGTATGGCTCAGCAGTAGGACCAATGGCCTTTGGTTACAAAGTTATGGGTTCAATTACCCGCTCAGGCATTCTGAAACAAAAGGTATGTAAATAGGTTTGCATCCGTTTTTATTTAAACCGTAAGTTAATATGGACGATAACCAAAGCAAATTGACCGAGCCATCGGCATTTAAAATGAACAAATCTTACATGAAAAAAATGTAAAACTTGCAAGTGTGTACATTGGGCCAACACACGGCCCAAGTGAGAAATCAATAAGCCATTAAAACTTAATTGAATGGTTCTCGGGAATGGTAAAAAAAAAAAAAAAAGAGTTGAAGCGGGCAACAGCTTTTCTATTTTTACCAAAAAAAGAAAAAAACTAGTCGTCTACATTTTGTTGTGGAGAATATTGATTTTTTTTTCTGTCAGGTTCAGCCAAGTTCAGAATAAGTTTCCTTAGATCCAAGTTTACAGCGTGTCACTGCTCGGTGATCATGTGAAATGGAACTCTGGCTGATACGGTCATTGGATCAAGGAAGTGTTTGGTGAAAACACTGGGGCACTATCTTTTTTTTTTTTTTAGATCATGGCTTAAAAAATATTACACGCAAAAAGCAAAAACCAATGCATGTATTCCTAAGAAGCGCTATTAACCTTTAGCTACATAACACTAATTTATTCTTCTAGGCCTAGGGCCATATTTTGTATGACCCATTTCATCTTATTTCTGAGGAATAGCTGAACCGGTTTTGTACATGACCGACATGCGTTACTACTCCTACAAAACCTGTTCTTCCTGTGAAGTTTGTATCCTAGGGGTGTGTGGAGGTCACAACAAAGTTGGTACGGATAGTCCGATATTGATATCGGTATAATCAGTATTTATCGGTATTTTTGCCGTATCGATATTGAACCACAGTAAGGCTTCCGATAAAGATATTTGTTACTCCAAGAAACACATCCGTATTCCCTGCAATACTGACACCAAGCGCGGAAAAAGCAACAACCAAGTGACAAAAGCAAAGCCATTTTCTCAGTTTGTAACGAAAATGTTGCATGTGATGGTTCCGACGCTCTAAGTTGACAATGACCAACTTAAAATCTAACTGAGAAGGTGAATGTAAAACACCGGTAACCGCTAACCAGCGATAACAAGTGGCGATAAAACGACATCGTATAAAACTTTTTTCTTTTCAAGGTGAATGTACTAAAGACATAGTAGGAATAAGAGTAAAAATGTACTTATTGCTGCGCAGCCATTTTCAGCTGTTGGATGGAACCCATGGATGCAAAACCAGAAACTGAAATTGCATTTGTATGGAAATAAAAGTTTTAGTAGTGTTTTTTTTTAGTATCGGTATCGAATCGGATCGGTAAACTTGTATTGATCCCTAAAAGCTGGTCATACACGTTATGTCACTGGGTGCCATTTTTGGTGTGAAGCACAACAGGTCAGTTACAAGTCTTTGGCTTTACCATTTTCTTGGGCTTAACTAAACTTTAGAATAACAAAATATTTAGTGCCAGAAAGAGGGTTGGGATCAGTTACTACATGGTTAACCAGAAATTGTCCCACGTTCGATTACACGGATTTAAAACTAATAATAAGGCCAAAAAGCCGCTTACAGCATGCACCCAAAATAGGCAAACAGCTTGGACTTATACACTACCACACTAAGTTACCCATGCCGACACGTTCTCTTTCACTCAATCATAAAACACTCCAGAAAATGGATTGGATGGTTGTCAGTTGCTTACGTCCAAAAGCCTCAGTCAAATTTTTGTTCAGCTTGGCGTAACTGACCGACTAAAAACCAGTTAACAGATATCTAAAAAAACAACAACTTTAAAGTACAAGCCCTAGCCAGAAGTGACAATGTTACTAGTCTCTTTCTAGAGTTGTAGGCACGTCACTAAACAACTTTTATTTAGCTACGTCATCAGGTACACATCATGTTATGTCATTTTGTTTAGTTGGCAATAGAGAAAACTTGGCTTTATTCAGATGCACAGTCGGATGGTATTGGATTTTTTTTTTTGCATCTTGGCCTACTCTGGGTAAGTGCCAGATTTGCTGTGTGGGTATTACATTTATTTGCCTGAACACGCTAATAATCCTATGTGATATAACGTGTATCACAAGCTTCATAATTTCCTCACGAAAATCTAAGAAAACCTTTCTTGATTGGTGGTGAAATGGCCCTTATTACAGCATTATAATTTTGCCCACATCTGCTATCAACTAGCAAAATTTACCCTTTTTATTTTGGCTTGGCTGCCAGGAATTGGCGCACCAATAATTTCAGCAACAGTTTGGTAGCGTTGTATGTAAACGGGGCTGTTGTAATCTTCACCCAATTTAAAAGACAGTTTATTTTCGTCTGCATTTGGCGATGGTATAGTGCCATCTACACTTTCATCCAAGTTCTCGTCACAGTTAGTTACACTCTCGGTTTCGGACTGTGTCTCTGAACAATCATCTACGTCTGACCATTGGTCCGCTGACAGTGACAGAAGATCGTCGGCCATCATTTAAGTTAACAGTACCGTATTTGTCAGACTATAAACAATAGCATCATAGAGTTAACAAAGTAGTCCCGGAAAGTTGCCAATCTAATCATTTGACTTAGTTAAAGGAATAACATATGCAACCAAGAAACTTCTTGAGTAACCTGAGGATCATCGCCCGAACAGTTCGTTTCCAGGATAAACAACTTGTTGGCCACCAGAGGAAGAATTTTCGCTGTAGTGTAAAAAACTTGGATATCTAACAACGCAGACGCACAGATAGTTCTCATCGTGCCACCAGATATTCAACGCAAGGTTAATTAAATATATTTTTTTAACTTATTCTTTCAACGTAGCGCTGACATTTAGAGCACATACTGGAATCGTTGAACGGAAAAGTTAGAAGCTTTGGAAGTTTCGGTGGACTTGAGCCCACATTTCAAGGCTATCTTACCCAGAGAGAAAACACGGTGCCAAATATCGAGGGAGATGCTTAAGAAAGTGTGGCAAATTGAACCCCGCCATTTTTCGAACACAGTTGGTTGGTCTGTTTCGGAATCCATTATGACTTCACGATGTAATTTGTGCTGAGGGCGAGAAAAGACTAAACTTCTTTGAATGCAGCCATAGCGTTTGACTGGTTAAAATCGCGGTAGTTCACTCAGTTTGTTTATTCAAGCCGTATAGGGCAGTGACGCGACGTAGTATTATTGTGTATAACTCTATGCTGGAGCCTTAATGGGTTAGCTGCAAGGGGCACTGCAGAGAGAAACAGAAGGGCGTCATACTGAAGCCGATGCAGCTGTGAAGAGTGATTTTTTAGACCTAAAACGCGCGATTTTTGTTGTTGGAGAAAACAACGTGTTTTTAAGCCTAAGAAATCCGCTCTTCCGTTGTTTTTTCCACCATTTTTATGTAGTGCACCTTGTAGTTATGCCCTCCAAAACCCATGCTGGTGCCAATATGGCGGCAAATGTCACTGCTCTACAGCGCTGCGACATAACGTAGTATCATAGATTAGAAAGTTAACTAGATATACCGTCACTTCTTCCCGTCCTACGCGGAGCTCTGGCGGTAGTTGCGGCTACTAATACCTCTGCTAATGCTTTTGCCTTCGAAGCAGCACGGAGGCAAAGCATTAGCAGAGGTATTAGTAGCCGCAACTACCGCCAGAGTTCCGCGTAGGATGGGAAGAAGTAAGACGGTATAGCTAGTTAACTTTCTAATCTATGGTAGTATTATTGTTTCTAACTCTATGGTGGAGCCAGCAACAGGGTTAGCTGCAAGGGGCAGTGGAGGGGGAAAAGAAGGTCGTCTTACTGAAGCCAATGATATTAGACTGGATTTCTTATACCTGTAACGCGCGATTTTTGTTGTTTTTCAAGCCTAAGAAATCCGCTCTCAAAGCACTGTCTTGACTAGAAATGCCGTTGTTTTCCCTTACATTTTAATCTAGTGCCCCTTGTAGCTATGCTATGCTACAGATATTTTCCATATACTGTCAGGCTTCAAAGACTAAACTTGCACTCACTCTGGTTGTGGTTTACCAGAGGAAACATTATTATGTACAAAATCATAAGACACGACTTTGGGGGACCACTCCTTAAACAACTATTTAATCTAAATTCAACATCCCACACTCGAGGGCACAGCTATACAATTCTTAGACCAATCATCAATAAGTCGAAAACCAACGCACAGGTCCAAGCCCACATTCAACACCACAGAGATCGCTACGAGCTCTCCAACGAAGCTCGAGAGCAGGCAACGAAGCTGCAGCACATACACACCCACGTCACCATACTGTACGTAGACCCGCTTCCCCGCCACCCTGTTTATTCTCGTGCACAGACCTCTGCACTTTGTCTTGTAAACGCACATTGGTTTTGGCGCCACGCAGTATGGCGTGGGCACAAGATGTGGCAGGTCGAGCAAACGAGTCACTTCATTCCCCCCGGATTTTTTCTTTGTTGTAATGTTGTGTATAATGTTTGTTGCTCAGAAGAATAAACCCCAGTTGATGAGCTATCCGGTGAATTTGTCGTTGTTTTGGGAATAATGGCCCAGTCACAATAATACATGGCGCCCGAAGAGGGACTCGTTCTCCGCCGCTTACTGGAGTGTTCTCTGCCGCTTTTCCGCCACTTATGATAATAACAAAAGGATAAAAATTACAGTAATCACCTTAACAATACCAAGTGTCGCGGCAAAAGGAGGCGTCACAGAAAATGCGGACTCTCCCTCAGCGCCTCTCGCGGGCAGCTGCTGCTGCTCCAGGCCACACACGTCCACTAGCCCTCCACACCAAACTCAGGAACGTGCTGGCCTCACTAAGACAGGCAATTGAAAATGCTTCAAGCACTCACGGTGCGTTCCTAAACGACCAAACAGAGCGAACCAAACGCACCACAGTTGGTGACAGTTTGGCTCATTCTTTGCGAATATCCGTGTTGATGCGGCTTGATTGACGTCAACATCCTCAGCGATGAATCCGTTTCTGGCAAAACTGTTAGCTCGAGCATTGGTCAAACCTCCACCCCAGCAAATCACCTCCCTGAGATGGTTCGTAATTTGGCATTGCTCTCGCCTGGTCACATCTATTAGCCAATCCTGGTCAAATCCATTAGCCAGGCCTGGTCGTGGTTTAGGTATGACGTATCGAATACTCTGCTAAGCTTGATGAGCTGTGTTGTAGTTTAGGAAGGTACTGAACAGCTGACGCAACATCACTGCACAGGCGCGACGTCAAGTTTGGAGCCAAACTGTCTCTAACTGTGGTGCGTTCTGTTCGCTCTGTTCGGTGCTGTAGGAAGGTACTGAGAACTTGCGTGGCATGTGTTTCAGAAGGAGCATGGTGTTGAACGAGATACACAGATCAAACAACATGCAGACTTCATCCTGCATGTACCGGATCTGGTCCCTCCTTCTGCTTTATGTAGGCACCCACTGAAGGGTAGTTGTCCTATGACAACGATGGGCTGGGAAGGGTGAGATGAAGATGCTCCGCTGGGTGTTGGCTCTCGACGCAAACAGGTCCCACCACTGCTGTAAAATCGCCTTGCACACAGTCGAACACAGCTGCCACTCTGTTGCCAGTACTAAATCCTTCCTCGACTGTTGACCCGCATGGACACTGAACTTGCTTGGTATGTGCCTGAGAAGGAGCATGGTGTTGAATGAGAGGCAACGATTGAACATCAAGACTTCCTCCTTCAAACACCGGGATCTGGTCCCTCCTCCTTCTTTATGGAGGCAATCGCGCAAGTGTTGTCTGTTATGATAATGATGGTCTTTTGTAGAAAAAGGTGGGACCAATAGCGTATGGCGTTGTATTCAGCCCAAAGTTCGAGAACATTGATACATTCGTTCCTGGTTCCCGATGCTGTCTCCGGCCCCATGTGAGCACCCCTGTCCCGGTTTGTGACATCTATGAAGAGAAGTCCATCTGATGCAGGGTGCTGAAGAGGTACTCTCACAGAGATTCGGTGGGCATGCCACTTGAGTGTGTCCCAAGGCAGATTTTCTTGAGGAATTTCGTCTCCCCAACTCTCCTTGTTCATCCAGGGGTGCCTTCGAAAAGTAACCTGGTTGGATCAGGCAAATGTCACTCTCGTTGCCTCTACACGCCATGATTTAGCAGCATTTTTAACCCAAAATCGTCACTAGAACGATTGTCACGTGACAGCAATAAACTACAAACAGTATTATTTTGAAGAGCAAGCAGGAGTTTGTTTACGTGCTTGCTGTTAAGATACGTTGATGATTTAATTACTAATTCCTGAAGCTGATTTATAGAATTATAACACCATACCTTCTTCCACCCTGCACCGAACGCAACATAAACTCATCCACATGACACAGCGAAATAATAAAAATAAATGTTGCGGCCCCCCCCCCCCTCTTGTTTCTTTCTCGATTCTGATTGGTCGACAGTCGAGTCGTTTGCAGTGTTAGTCCCCTGT